>SJYC01078320.1:0-69884 GCA_006408675.1 Madoqua kirkii | reverse complement strand
GGGGGGGGAACGTGGGCACAGTATTTGCTCACAGGCTCCCTGTGTGCATCATGCTAAAGTTCTGGTGTCTCTGCTGAGTGACACAATCAACCTCACATCATTTCAGACGCCATGTCCCTCCTCTCACCAAACAGTTAATGCTGCATAATCAGCCTATCTCTGCTGAAACACTCACCCCCAACATGCTGCGCGGCGCCACACCTGCCCGGGCTGGTTCTAAACCCAACACAAAAGGGGTTTCTCTGTTGCTGGCTCCCCAGCCTGCACACTTGTTCCTATTTCTATCTGCCATCAATTCTTGGAAACTTCCATCGTTCAAGATTGTTCCAGATTAACGTGAGATGGAACTTCTCCAGGTGGATTAGGCCTGTTTAAAGCTGGTCCCAACTACCAAGGGGTCGTGGGAAGGTGTGCGGGCCCAGAGGTGGACCCAGCGTCTGCGAGGCTGGACCGCAGCCCTGGGTCCCAGTGGGGACCCGTCCTTCCAGAGGGGACACGCAATGGGAGAAGACCCAGGCGGCCCACGAGGGCCCTGCCCTGGGCTCGGGATCCTCCCGGGGTGTCCACGTGAGAAAGGGGCAGACAGGGATCGGGGTGACGGGGTGAGAAGAGCCCCTCGTGTGAGTGTGAGCACAGGCCCGGCCTGGCCAGGCCGTCAGCACAGCAAGCCCTCAAGGTCACCTTGCACCTTGTTCACCAAATCATTTCAGGAAGGAGTTTGCCAGGAACCTCCCTTCTGGGACACAGAAGGCCCATTTCTCAGGCCCCTTCTCCCCACGTCCAGGCCTGCCCACCGTTTCAGAGGGTGAGTGAGACTCCAAGAGGGACATGAGACAAGTGGCCAGGAGCCTGTGTCCAGCACAGCCTGGCTGGGGGTCAGAGGGCAGGCCGGTCAGCCCCGGGGCTGGGGCAAGTGCAGGACTGGCTGCCATGCCCACCCCTCCCAGGAGACGAGTCACTCTGGGGATGAAGGGGTGGCAATGGCCAAGATCCCCCAGCAAATCTCAGGAATGGGTAACGAAGGCTCTGCTTCGGGCACTAAGAGGACGCTTTCAGACTGGAGATGTGTCCCCCTGCGGGACCTCATGGACAGTCAGAGGACCTCAGGGACCTCCCCTGGGCATGGCAGAGCCAGTCCAAGGGCCCGTCTCCTGTGTGCTCCAGCCCCGCTCCAGGAAGGATCTGGATCCCGACATCGTGGAAGGATCATGACAGCGGTGCTGCAGTCCTCGGGCAGAGCGGAAGCAGCCTCTGAGGGAGGCCCTGGTGCTGAACCCTCGGTGCCCCAGTTTTCCAGCCAGAAAACTCACAACTCGAGAAAGGCAAAGCTGTTACGTTCCTGGTGGTCCAGTGGTTCAGACTCTGTGTTTCCAACGCAGGGGACGAGGGTTAGATCTCTGGTTGGGGAACTAAGATCCCACACACACCACTGTCACTTTCGTATCAGCTACTGTCGAGAAAAGGGGTGGATAATATGCAAGTGACTTAACACCGACTTGACAGACATGCATTGGGGCAAGCGCCGAGAGAGTTTGCCCCTTTTGGCTGCATGGTATGGGCAAAAGTAAAAAGAAAAAGAAAAAAAGAAAGGCAAAGCCTGTCTGCCCAAGGGCTGGGAGGATGAGTCTGTTGAGATGGGATGACATCAGAACATCGAGGTTCCTCCATCTGTGTGTGAGCCTAGTGGATTAGACAAGGAACAGTCATGCTTCCTGAGAAGGTCCTGAGGCCCTGGGCCACCCCACCTGCAGGGAACCCAAAGTCTAGCCTGGGTCCCGGCCTCACCCAGGCCCCTGGCTGGCAAGGCTGGCAGGACCCACCCTTGGCAGGGGCCCTTTGGGGAGGTCTTTCCCCATGGGTCGTGGGGGCTGAAGGGCTCCCATCAGGGCTCTCCCAACTCGTCAGGTAAGCAGGTAGCCCACACTCAATTTTCTTCCCTGAAGAGGAAGGAGAGGAACCCTCCTGGGTGGATAAAGGACCACACCCCGGGAGGGGGTGGGTGGCGGTGGTGGAAGGTCAGAACGACGAACTCCCTCCTGTTCCTGCTACGGACGCAGGCCAGTCTGATGAGGACTGTGGACCTGGCTCCCCAGGCCTCAGCCAGGCTGGTGGGCGAAGATGAGGGAGCTGAAGGTGTCCTCCCATCCGGTCACCTCCTCGGGGTGAGGGGGCCTCCCCATCCCTCCAACCAGAGGTGGCCCCGAAGACCTCCTCTCTCCCACCTGGCGTTCCAAACCACACCAGCCTGCTCAAGTTTCCTGGCAGCACACACCGCCATCGGAAATTATCCTGTCTTTTCTGGGCTGGCTTATTGTTGTTGTCGCTCAGTCACGTCCAACTCTTTGCAACCCACGGACTGCGGCACAACAGGCCCCTCTGTCCTCCACCGTCTCCCGGAGTTTGCTCAAACTTATGTCCAGGGAGTCTGTGCTACGTTGTTTTGCGTCTTATCTATCCCCTTTCTTGACAGTAGCTGATACGAAAGTGACAGTGGTGTGTGTCTTGCAGAAAACTCCCCTGGACTTCATCCTGAGTGCCAGGTGCCCAGCAGTTCCCCAGGGAAGCATCTCTGAATGCACACAAGGGTGGTGCAGAGTGAAGAAGAGAACGGGTCAGGTCCCTAGCTCCCCTGGCCGAGGATGCTGGATGGTACCGAGGGCAAAGGACTTGCCCGGGTCTGCACAGTCCACCCACGGCCAGGCCCTAGGATGACGAGCCGCTCCGCCCTGCACCAAGGGTCAGCTCCAGGCCCTCTCCCATTCTGCACTCTGCACCGGGGATGGGCTCTGTGGCCCCCACCAGAGGCTGTGCCCACGGACGGGCGGGGGCCCTCGAGGCTGGAGGAGGCACCTCACTGTGCCTGCTTCCTGCGGCTGCCTCTGCTCCTCACCCCTCGGGAGCGTCTGGTCCTCACACAGCCCTTGCCTCCAATTTGTAGCTTTTCCAACATTCACGGAGCCCACTTCATGGCCCTCCCTGTCCTCAGCCCCAGTGGGCCTGCGGACTCACACTGCCGAGCCCCACCCTCCCAAGGGCAACCCCTCCCGCTGTGGCCCTCACCCGTGGGAGCATCTCCCCTTCTCGGTCTTCAGGAACCTGCCTAACCGTCGTCCACACGAACTCTCCAACCCACGGAGTGGTTTCCGCCCCCTGCAGAGGGTCCCAGCTAATCCAGGCAGCCTGGCACATTCCCCAGGCACAGGGCTCTGGAAAGGAAACAGCTGCAGCGTTCCCCACCCCCACCCCCACCAGAGCCACCACCCAGTCAACGGAGATTAAACGTAGGACAGGCCCCTGCACTGTTTCGGGGACGGGGGCTGGGCCTGGTGGCCTTCAGTGACATATGACGATGTGAGCTCACTGCTGCTGCTCACAGATGAAGCTCGTGGTGATTCGTTATATTTTGGAACCAACCATTCCTTTTGTTTTCCAAGGCAGGAGAGAAAAAAAAGCCACCCTTCTCCCTCCCCAGCAGGAATTATCCAAGAGTTCTACTATGCCTAACTTTCAAAGGAGGCATTGTTAATCTTCTCGCCATAAATAGGCAATTAACACCCACTCCCGAGTCCAGGCAAAACCCAGTTCCTGCCGGCTCTGGGACACAGCGCAGGACTGGCCCTCTTGCGTGGCATTCGCTTTCTGAAGTTCTCAACAGGGGCCTGAGGCTGCAAGAAGAGGGCAGGAACTCAGGACAGCTGATTCCACAAAAATGTTAGAGGGAGTCTAGGTCGATGCCATGCTTGAGGACAACCGAGGACTGTGTTACCAAAGGGCCTAACTTCATCTGACCCGAGTCCACACGTAAGCCAGCGGCCTGTACAGGACGAAGGCACGGGCAGGCGGCAGGCACACTGGCTGGTAATTAATCACATCCGTCTTAGGGACACAGCTCCCTGCTTCCCGGTCTCTGGGCCTCCCAGGGGCTGACCCACCGGCTCACCGAGGGCATGGAGCGCCTTCCCGGGGGGCATGATCCCTACATCCCTGATGAGGCAGGAATAGGATGGGAACGCTGGAATGCTTCCGGGTTTCTGTCAAGCGCCCCTTCCCCTGCATCCTTCCCAGCTGTGCGGGGCTCCCTGGGCTGTGTTGGTAGGTTCTCATTTTCCGGAGATGCCGCCCCAGCCAACGTAAACAGCTCAACGCAGCACCCCTGAGATGCAACCCAGCAGGACGAGCCTGCAGGGCTACTGGCATGACCTCCTGTGGCCCTGAGTCACCCAGCCAAGTCCAGGAGAGAAGACCCAGATTCAAGTGGACAAGAGCAGGGATGCTTCAGCAATGGAGATGGAGGCAGGGGTGACAGGAAGGGCAGGAACCGAGCTCCCAGGGACGGCAGAGGGAGCCTGATGCATACAGGGTCGAGGGCAGGATGGCTCCAAGGACACGTGTGGAAACAAAGCGAGTCATGGGGATCAGCTACCCGTCTCTGCTACTGAGGGAAGATCATGGAGAAATACAGGCAAAGCGAGGGCTCTAGGCAGGATAACATGAGGGCCTTACAGCCAGCCAACTCTGAACGCAGCAGCTTAAAGAACGATATCGTTGGGGATTAGGGTGATGGATGCTCGGCCCTGTGAGTGAGGTCTGTGACCACAGTGACTTGGACACTAATGCAAGATCGATCCCCTGGCTGGGCCTGCTGGCCGTACCTCTGGGATGTTTGTGCCCCTTACAAGGAGATGTGTGTCCATGCTGGTCCACACTGGTGTGCCTGCCAACAGCTGGCCCCACCCCTAAGTCCACGCTGCTGGAGGGGGCTGTTACTCCCCTGCTTAAAACTCTCTAAGGCTCCCCCCACTGCACTCAGAATAAAAGACGAGCGTCTTCAGAGGGCCTGCCAAGAAGGTCCCCCATGCTCAGGGCCCCTGCCACCTGGTCCTGCTCTGGGCACACTGGGCTCCTCCTGCCTGGCCTGGCCCTGCTCTGGGCACACTAGGCTCCTCCCTGCCACCTACTGACTCCAATCTTTGCACACGCACCTCTGCTAGTAGCCTCTGTGTGCACACTGGCAGGGCCGCCTCACGGCTTACGGCCCTGCTCATGTGATTCCAAGGCACTGAGAGAACACGCCAGAAGCCTGGCCCCTTTAAATGCCCCCAAGACGGCCCAGCGTGTGCAGTAACCTGGACAGGGTGCTGACGCCGCGCTGCGCCGGGCCCTGGTCGTTCACTTGCTGCCCGACACAGGGCTCGGGCCACTGAGCAGGGACCGCCGTGCGTAGGAGCCTCCCAGGGAAACGCCTGGCACCACGTGTGAGACGTTTTCCCGATGTTTCTCACCAAGCGGGATGGGGAGATTTCCTCGGATGTGCTTTCCACCTGTCCACAGGCTCTGGCCTCCTGAGGGCGGGGCGACCACCTCCGCATCTGGCACCGGAGCGGGGCCCAGGAGGCGAGGGCACCCTGAGCTCGTCTGGCTCATCTGGGCCCCTGGCTTATGCCGCGGGCTCCCCTCAACTTCTGAGAACCCCCCAGAGCTTTGTCACCTCAAACACTCTTCAGCTCAGCGAGGCTCTTGGTTAAAGCATGGAAAATCACCAAGTGGCATCAGAAGCTGCCTCCCTGGCACGTCCCCAGGTGAGCTCCTTCTATTTTTCTTTTTCCCGGGAGATCAAAGCTATTGTGTCAACACTCGGCCCTGACCCGAGTGACCTTAAGCAGATTGCTTATGCAACCTGGTGGCTGTGCCTGGGGACACAGGAGGGATCCAGGGGGTTTCCTCAAATTCTGAGAACTCCTTTTGGGTTTTTTTGAAGAGAAAAGAAGGACTGCGGTGCTTTGGAGAGGAAAGAAGGACTAGAGAGAGCTGAAACTGGTCGCCGGCCCTAGCCTCACCCTGTTCCAGGCTGCAGGGTCACAGCACCCCTGTGCCAGGGGTGGCGAGCCCGGCTCTCATCTGGAGCCAGGAGGCAGGCTGTGGGGAGCAGCTCCACTGTTACAGCATCACCCTGGCTGGACCCCACACTACCAGAGTCCTGTCCAAACCCGTGGGAAGCAGAACGGTCATTCCCACGTTTTCCAGACACCAAAGCGGAGGCTTACAGAGGTGACCCGCCCAAGGGCACCAAGAGCTCAAACAAGGGACGGAATGGGGAGCCAAGCCTCCCTGACCCCAGAGCTCATCGCTTCACTTCCATGGCCTCTGCGTCCCGTGAGCATGAGCCACCGGGTAAGGGCGCCTGGGGGTGGATTCAGCCACAGGAAGAGCCCCAAAGCCGGCCTTCCCAGCCTCCTCCAGAGAGCCACGAGGCTTTGGGCAACTCACCAACTCTCTCCTGACTCTCAAACGAGGGGTGGACAAGGGCAGAGGTGGCGTATCAACTAGCAGTGGCTGTGAAGACCGCTGCACGGGGGATTCTAGACAGCCTGTGAGTTCAACCGGAGGGACCGCCTGGCTGGCTGGCAATGCCTGTCCTG
This sequence comes from Madoqua kirkii, assembly GCA_006408675.1. Classification (NCBI taxonomy): domain Eukaryota; kingdom Metazoa; phylum Chordata; class Mammalia; order Artiodactyla; family Bovidae; genus Madoqua; species Madoqua kirkii. Next base: position 63,465 of record SJYC01078320.1, on the reverse strand, counting down.
GGCACAACAGGAGCTGCCACCCTGGGCACCTGTCATTCTGACAGCCCGGGTCTCAAGGGTCCTCTCCCTCTGTTCAGACCCAGCCTGTTCCCTCCTCAGAAGCAACCATTCCTACGCATCCACAGGGGGTTTTGGCTTGGCTTTTTAAAAAAAATTTTGGCCATTCCATGCGGCCGGCAGGACCTTAGCTCCCTGACCAGGGATTGAACCTGGGCCACGGCAGAGAAAGCACCAAGTCCTAACCACCGGACTGCCAGGGAATTCCCAGCCCTTTCCTCTTATTTAGCATTTATTTCATCTCAGTTGGAACTCCAGGGCTTCCCATGACTGTTCCTCTAAGATCTTCGCACCCGTCCGCGTTCCGCATTGTAGAGGGTGACCCACCTCTGAATTCCTCTGCCTGCCGTCCACAGGGTTCCCCAGGCTGTCAGGAAGGGTGCCGAGGCTGCAATGTGGCAGGAAGCCACGCTGGAGCTGAGGAGGTGGCCGCCCCTGGCAGAGGGGGACAGAGGCCATAAAGGCCGGGGCAACCTGGCCTGGGCCCGGGGACCCTGCCAAGGGGAAGCCCAGCTGGCCTGCAGCTACCAGGCGGCCCAAGCAAGAAGGGAGTGCGGCAGGGGGGTGAGGGCCACCCCTCGGGAAAGGCGGTCCCACCACACACAGAAGAGAGGCAGGGGGCCAGCCAGGAGCCGCCTCGCCCAGGGACCCTGCCGGCAGAGCGGCAGGAGCTATCGACGAGCCTCTGAGATGACCCTTCCGGCGACTTTCTGCATCAAGCCCCCCCCCGTCAGAGCCCACACGGCCCTGGCCGACCCACCCTCCTGGACCCGTCTGCGGGCCCCGGCTCTCAGCGTAGCTTCCAACTCAGGCTCCTTTCTTACCCCAAACTGCCCCCTGGCCAGCTTTCACAAGCCCCTCCAACATCTGCTAACACAACAGTTGCTGCCTGTTCAGCGGCCTGTGCTGGGAGGTGCGGGCCCACAGCGTGTGGGCTGCGGCGATCAATCAAACCTCTGTTCCAGCCCCGGAGCCCTCCTCGCAAGCGTCTCCCTTCTGTCGGAGGCACTGTGGGAAATACAACTTGTTGTTCTTTCAAGATGACCAGCTTGGACTTAAAAAACACGGCAGGGCCTGTGACACCCACCCAGGGCATGGCGTTCAGTGGCTCACTTTAACTGTTGCTTTTAAATGGCAACCCCGCTCCTGGATTCTTGTCTGGAGAATCCCATGGACAGAAGAGCCTGGCATGCCATGGTCCATGGGGTCGCAGAGAGTCGGACACGACTGAGCACACTCACATATCTGATCCAGGTCTGAGTGGCCACATGCAGCCCAGGGCTTGCTGGGAGTCAACCAATGCTGGGCGGTCAAACTAGGTTTCAAAAAAAGCAGGAGCTAATAATCCTGTCGGTGAAAGTCCCACTAATAAACAACTCACATGTTCAGGCTGGGCCCCGCCCTCCTTGGCACACGCTGCCATTTTGCAAAAGGGAGGCTGAGGCTTCATATAAAACACCAGGCAGCAGGGACCTGAGGAAAGCAGCTCAGGGAGGTTGAGGAAAGGGTCAGACCTGGCACGGCCGCCTCCGAGCCTCTTGCTCTGTGGACGGAGCAGCTGCAGTCGCAGTTCCAGGGAGAGAGGGCCTTTCGGGGCTAGGTCCTTGCGTCATCCGGCCCACAGGGCCTCCTCCCTGCAGTCACCCTCCCCACTCGAGACTGGCTCCCCGGCCCGAGAGCGGGGCATGCAGGTTTTAAGCAGCAGGGACATGTGGATATGTATCGCTGAGTCACCTTGCCATGTGCAGGAGACGGGCACAACGCTATTAACCAGCAAGATTCCAATGCAAAATAAAAAGTCAAAAAAATTATATTAAGAATTAAAAAAAAAAAGCAGCAAAGACAATCTGAAAGCAATTGTTAACCACTCGCCCCCATGCCCACCCCACCACGGTGGGAGCTGAGCCACCGTTGCCGCCAGCTGGACCGCTGCGCCCGTACCCCGGCTGGGTGGGCAGGGGTGCCTGGCAGGCTCCCGCAGTCCCCTCCATCCTGGTTCCCCGAGTGACAGACATGAGACAAGGATGCTTGCGCCGACCCGCCTCCTCGGGCAGGTGGCGATTCGGATTCCGCCCCCATCTCACAACCCCCGGCCCTCCTCGCAGAGCCCACTGCAAGCAGAACGCAGCCGCAGCCAGGCCTCCTTCCCATTTCCAGAAGCCAAGGGTGAGGCAGGAAGAGGAATCGACAAGAAGTGAGGGCCAGGACAGAAGAGGTGGTGGCGGGGGGCGGTGCCGAAAACGGAAGGAAAGAGACGGGCGAATGAAGAGGGGAGTCTGCAGAACATCACCCTCGGGGCCGGTTTCTGCCCCTGGAGATGCCCAGAGCGAGCCCTGGGACCCCCACCATGACGACCGTCAGCATCCGTCAGCTCCCCGGGTGGGGAGGGCCAGAGCACGGGTGATGTACATGTACAGAGTCACACAGGTGTGTCAACAGATATCAGACACACACAGACCTCCCGGGTGGGGAGGGCCAGAGCACGGGTGATGTACGTGTACAGAGTCACACACGTGTGTCAACAGATATCAGACACACACAGACCTCCTGGGTGGGGAGGGCCAGAGCACGGGTGATGTATGTGTAGACAGTCACACACGTGTGTCAACAGATATCAGACACACACAGACCTCCCGGGTGGGGAAGGCCAGAGCACGGGTGATGTACATGTACAGAGTCACACACGTGTGTCAACAGATATCAGACACACACAGACCTTTATACACAGACCTCTATGCATAAGCTACACACATACATATACACGCACACAGACACAAGGACACATCTACTTGACACACATACACATGTGCACACACGTGGTTTCCTGTTCCTCCCAGCAGTCCTACGCTGATGGTGGCAGTCGGCACGGTATTCATCTGCTATACAGAGATGGGAAGCACTTTTCCCGGGGCCACCAGCCTTCTGCCCCATCTCTGAGGCCGTCTAATTTATCAATGTCCCCTGCCCAGCCAAGTGAGGACCTAAAGGGGAACATCGTGCTCCAGAAGGGGTGCCGCCCCAGGCTTCCAGCTGAGAGCCTGCCCCTCGGAGCGGGGCCCACCCACAGCTCCCTGGCTCCTTGTGGGCACGAGGCAGGCCCGGATCTCAGAGCTTTTGGTCTCTCTGCCCGCCTGCCTCTCTTGGGATCTCTCCCTGGTCCTTTTTCCACCAACAATCTGGAGAGGCTCCGGGGTGCCCCTGGGGGCTTACACACAGACCCCGGGGAAGGTCTCAGGCCCGGTCAGCACCACTGGCTTGGGGGGGCCACGGCTTCTCAGCGCTGCCCGCCATCCCAGAGGTGCAACCAAAGCACATTCACTCTGCACCTGCAAACCGAGTCTCTCAAGCACCTGGGCCCAGAGCCCACGCACACAGGGGCTCCTGGAGGACGAAGCTCACCTGCAACCCCTCCTGCCAGGTAGACAAACGCACAAACAAGATCCAAAGACGCACGAGAGGGCCTGAGGTCCAGCGGAGGGAACGACAGCAGGACATGAGGAGCAGGGCTGGCCCTTGGCCCAGGACGCCCGCCCCGGTGGCTCCTGATGCGGGGAGCCCACGCGGAGGACAGGGTCTGGGGGCAGGAAGTCCCGCGCCAGAGACACCGGCCCACAGGGTGTCAGGCACAGGGGTCCTACACGCTCCAGACTGCATTCAAGGCTCTTCAGATGCACAGACGTGGCCCTGGGCCTGGCTTTTTGAGGTTCCCGGAGGAGCAAGGCCCACTTTCCAGGGCCATGAATCATCCAGTGGAGGAGCTGAAGCAGGCGCCACCCCACGGGAAGAGGGCCAGCCGGGTCCAGAGGCTTGGTGGGGGGCCAGCTCGGGCCCATCCATCTCCAGGCCTCTGGCTGCAGCCCTTAGGCCCACATGCCTCCCAGGGGCCCCTTCTCTGCTTTCCCTGGACTCTGCCCTCCCCAGGCCTTGGCTGGGGAGAGACAGGCGGACAGAGGGCAGCCTCCTCAGGATCTCGGAGGCCTGCCTGGAGCCGATGAAGCAATCTATACATCTGGGCACGGCCCCACCAAACAATGTATTTTTAAACAGTTTCTACCCAAGTGAGGGCAGAAAATGTCTCCAATGATGCCCGTGGTGTTATTCCAACTTGTGGCCAGTAAAATATAATAACACATGTACATTGTTTTTATTACCTATCTAGCTTATTAGCTAATAAAATAATCTTAGCATTAAAAATTTAACTGAAGCCGTTTTATCGCACCCAGAACTTGTGGCTCTGGATTTCCTTCAGATTTTCTTTGCCCAAATCTGTCACCTTTCCAGCATTTTTACCTATTTACATTTCTCCAGGAAGGAAAATTCCACTTGCCTGTCCAGCCTGAATGAATGTGTTAGATCGCTGACCAGCTCAGACTCACCTGGAGCGGCGATGGGGAGGAAGGGAAAGCGGCGATGGGAGGGCTGGGGGCGGGGGTCCCGCAGGGTCCTCCCTTTGGGTCCTCCCCAGGCGACCCCCATGGGCACAGAGAAAGGCAGGCACCACCCGCTGGTCCAGAGCCAGGGCCTGGGCTCTCGGACAAAGGTGGCCAGAAAGAGTGGACCTGGGGGCCAGGCAGAGGCTCTGGACCACAGACACCTGCCTCTCTTCTCTTTGGGGTGGGGATCTATAGGTTGGGATGGGGGACTAAGGGAGAAGGGAGGAAACGCCATCAACAGAAGCTGTATTTTTCATCCTCAGCTGAAAGGAGGTCTGATGAAAAGGCAGTGAGGCCCGCCGGGAAAGGAGCGGACACGCCAAGCCTGCCTGTCTGGACGCGGCCACATGCTCACGAGCAAGGCCAACCTCTCACCGCCAAGCTGACCTCCGTTCCCTCAAGCACAGCCGCGACTGAAGTTCAGACAATAAGACTAGAAAAGATGGCCCTGAGCACCCAAGGACCCCCTGGGCCCAGAACCCACCGTGCGCATCTGTCCTCGAGGGGCCAGCCCTGCTCCTGGGGCACTGACCCTCGGGACTCCCCAGTGAGAACCAAGGCAGGCAGCTCTCAGGCCTGGAGACTGTTCTGATGATGGAGCATTAAGTCCAGGTTCAGCTCACTCAAACCAACACCCAAGACCAAGCACGAGGGAGGGCGGCCAGGGCCCCGAGACACAGAGGACGACGCGTGGCTGCCTCCAGGGACAGCACGGACGAGCGCCGCTTCTTGCTGGACGCACACTTCTGGAGGCTCAATCACAAGAGTGCGTGCCTCACCCCCCTACCCAGCCCGTTCTCTTGTCCTCTGAAGCCGTCACTGCCATGACCTCGGGATCAGCACGATCTGAGTAATGCTGAACGCCGCCTGTGTGAGCGGTTCCTACGGCAGCCGTGGGGACGGGGGCTCCTGGGGGAGGCCCCTGAGAAGGGGACCCCCAGCGTCTGTGAGGCTGCGCCTGCCTCTTCCTGGCTCTCTGCTCCTCACAGCCAGCATGCTCTTGCCGGGAGAGAGCACTTCTGCTTTGAAATGGCAATGGCTTTAAGGGTGGGGGCGGGGGGCTTGAGTTCATTTTCCACCGTATCAGATTTTAAGAACAAGGGACTGGACCAGCTTCCCGGGCCTCCTCGACATGAGCCCCCTGCCCTTGCCCAGGCCGGACCGGGAGCCGGGGAGGCTCCAGGACGCCCTGCTGGCTTCTGCAGTGCCTCCTTGGGGCGCGGCAGGGAGGGGGCTCTTACCTGTGCCATCTTGGCAAGATCCAGGGAGGGCCGCTGTTCCTGTGCCTCCTCAGGGCGTCGCCGCTTGATGCCCACCTTCTTGTCGTTGAGGACGCAGGGCTGGGAGCGGCTGCGGGCCAGCCCGCCCGAGCGCCTGGCCGGCTCCGGCGTCGAGGCGGGGGTGCTGCTGGCGGAGGGCGGGCAGTACTCCGCAAAGGAGAACTGCTCGTGCGAGCAGGACAGGGAGCGCTGCATGTCCAGCCGGCCGCCGCCCACAGGGCTCGCCGCGGGGCCCCAGAGGTCGCCCGCCTGTCCGCAGCTGGCCGGGCCTGGTGCCCCCAGGCCGGGTGGGCCGCCGGGCCGCGGGTGGAGTCCCGCCGGGTCGCAGGGCGAGGAGAGCGTGTTGGCGCGGGACGGGAGGCTGAAGCTGGAGCTCCGCTGCATGGTGCTGAACCCGTTCGAGTAGCGCTGCACACTGCCTCCACTGTAGCAGCGTCTCTTCTCCACCGGCGTCCAGACTTTGGACCCCAAGGGCCTCCACGACGTCCGGCAGCTGGCCATCTCGTCCGAGAAGGACAGCGACCGGCACTGGCGCTTGCTGGGGGGCGCGGACGGGTGCCCGTTGTGGTCGCTGAGGCTGAGGTCTTTGATCAGGTTGGTGACTGCGCAGGCGGTGGCGGCCTCCCGGTGCCACAGGGCGCCATCCTGGCACTTATCCGGCAGGCACTCCCAGATGCTGGCGCTCCGCTGATCGATCTGAAGGGGGCACTTCCTGTCCAGGTCTCGCCATCTGTCATTTCTGGTTTGGAAACGACAAAAAAGGAGAGAAACGGGGCTTTGAGAAGGGCCTTCGTGTGGGTCTTCTCTCGCCTCACCAAGAACCCATTTTAAACAGGTTAGAGACAGAAAGGCCCTAAAAAAGCCATCCAGTCTGGCCTCGCTTTACAGATGAGAAACTGAGGCTCAGACGGACAGACGTGAGTCCCGAGGTGCTGAGTCAGACGCAGGGCAGCCCCACGACTCCAGACACGGTTTTCTTTCCAGCACACTGCACGGCCTCCGCGCTAAGTCACTTCGGTCACGTCTGACTCTTTGCCATCCCATGGACCTGTAGCCCACCAGGCTTCTCTGTCCCTGGGACTCTCTAGGCAAGAATACGGAGGAGCATTGCCATGCCCTCCTCCAGGAGGTCTTCCCGATCCAGGGATGGAACCCATGTCTCCTGCGGCTCCTGCCTTGCAGGCGGATTCCATACCACTGAGCCGCTGGGGCAGCCCTAGCCTCCCAGGACAGTCTGAAGCACTACTGTTCACCCCACAGGCCTTTCCTCTAGAAGCGAAAGCGACCTGCCCGGCCTCTGCCCTGGCCGGCAGCAGAGCAGGGATAACGTGTCTGCTATGTCCCGTCTCAGGGCTCTCTGCTCTGGGGCTGGGGCTCGACGGCCTGGGGGAAGACCACAACCAAGGGACCCCCAGAGTGGCTGGTGGCTGGAGGTGCTGCCAGGTTAGCTGACCTGAGTTCCCTCTTTAAAACAAAGGCAGACAATAGAAAAGAGATATTTTATTGATTTACATCCCCTCCACCAAAATGCTCCACAGCCAACCACAACAGCTGCCAATCACTGAGGACTTTGCTTGTGTTCACTTGCTAAAATCTAGGACAAGGTTGCTAAAGCCCATAGAACCAAGTTTCGGGCTGCAAAGAGACCTAAGTGTACACTTTAAACCTACATATTGGGGTCCCTCTTTGAACTCATGGACAAACAAGCCAACCCTGCTAGGAACTACGTGTTGTTTTTCTGCTATGGAATCAGGCCCTGGCTGAGAATTTGAGGAGCTCAAAGACAAATCTGATGTAGTTAATAATACAAAAACAGAGTTAAGAAATACACTGTGCTGCTGGGAATCACCATGTTAACATGTTTCTGGTCTTCTCTAATCTCCACGTCTTCATAGACTCTGCAAACGTGAATACAGAGAAAAGTATGGTTTGAGTCAGGCAGTCAGTAGAAGAAGTAAAACCTGAAATGACAGTCAGCAGGTATTTCACGCGTGCTGATCCTCAGCACCGCAGTCAACTACTGTGCAACCCCTGTGGGTGGTGGGTGTAACCTGCGGGGCACCCTGCTTGGCTACCATCGCTGCCCAGATGGGGAGACCCGGGCTTGGGGAGGTGGGGTAGTGGCCCCGAAGCCACAGCTAACAGGTGAAGAGATGCAAGCTCAGGCCAGCCCGACCCAGAGCCCCCTGCTCTCTTCAGTGCACAGTGGCACTGAGGCAACCGCAGCGGAGTCCCACCTCGGCCCTGCCCTCAAGGAGTCTACCAGTCACGCAAGATCGGCCATCGCTCAGAAACCTGTGACATCACCTACGGGAGTGCAGCAAGGACCGGAGGACCGTCTCCTCTGCCAGGGGCCACTCCTCAAAGGGCCCGAGACACACACCCGAGGCAGGCGCTGAGCCCATGGTGAATGTCACGGCCAGCAGCCACTTGGGGGAGCGTCACAAGCCAGGGGGAAAGCCAGAGGGGTTCAACGTGTGTTCGTTCCTCGAGGGCCCCTTACGCAGCCACGGGACGCAGAGCCTGAGCAGCTGGGACCCGGGGCAGGGGACACGCGTAGTTGTCCAGAGGCTGTTCCCATGTGTCAGGGGGGCCATGGTCCTTAGAAGCTGGAGATGCAGGAGAGAGATCTGCCTCGTCAGGCCAGCCAGGAACAAGCAGGACTGATGTGATGTGTCCAGTTTCTCTCACCTCTGAAATCTGCCTGGGCCCTGGCACATGGCCAGTCTCCATACGTGTTTCTTTAAATCAACCTGACAGAGCATTACCAAAATTTACCTTTTGCAAATAGCATTTACTTTGTTCCAAATGGGCTTCCCAGGTGGTGCTAGTGGCAAAGAACCCGCATGCCCATGCAGGGGACATAAGGAGAAGTAGGTTCGATCCCTGGGTCAGAAAGATCCCCTGGAGAAAGAAATGTTAACTCACTCCAGTATTCTTGCCTGGAGAATTCCCTGGACAAAGGAGCCTGGAGGGCTGTAGTCCACAGGGTCACAAAGAGTTGGACACAACTGAAGCGACTTAGATGCATGCATTGTTCAAAATAGGTCTTCATTATACACTATTCCTCAAGTAGTCACCATTCTTTCAAAAGATCTATTTGACACTTATCAGCAGTTGAAAGTTCAGTAAACTAACAGTAAAATTTTAAAAAAATACAAACTAACATTGACTGAGTCACGACCATCTCTGATTAAGAAGAAGAAAACTTATTCTCCAAAAAAAGTGGAGATTTATGTATGATGATGTTCTTTAAAATGACATGCTGCTGCTGTTGCTGCTAAGTCGCATCAGTCGTGTCCGACTCTGTGTGACCCCACAGATGGCAGCCCACCAGGCTCCCCCGTCCCTGGGATTCTCCAGGCAAGAACACTGGAGTGGGTTGCCATTTCCTCCTCCAATGCGTGAAAGTGAAGTCGCTCAGTCATGTCCGACTCTTAGCAACCCCATGGGCTGCAGCCCACCAGGCTCCTCATCCATGGGATTTTCCAGGCAAGAGTACTGGAGTGGGGTGCCACTGCCTTCTCCGCAAAATGACATGAGTGATAGCAAAATGATAAACACATCTAAAAAGGTCCTATGAGGGAGAGGGGTGGTTAAATAAAGCATCAAGGAATAACATGGAACATGAAAAAGGCGGTTTCAAAGAATATTAATGATGTGGGGAGATGTTAATGATGTAATACTAGACATAAAGAAAGAGGACATAAGACCACAGAGATAGCGTGACTCCCCTTTAGTAAAACATATATGTTATATGGGAGGATAAAAAGGAAACCAGGCCAGCATGTTCACAGTCAATTGGCAGAGAGCTAGTTGATTTTTTTCCTTTTCGTTTCTCAGGGTTTCTACGTTTTCGGTGAGGACAAATACGTGGAGGGCCAGGGCCTGGGACCCCCATCCTCCTCTGGGTTCGCTCCTTCGGTCTTTCAGGAAGTCCTCGCCGAACAATGCTTGCCATGGACTTCTCTTTCGGGACAAGGCCCTGAGATGCCCAACGGGCCAGTAGCCAGCTACGCAAGGAACCGAGGAGCCGACCAGGGGCGGTGAAGGCTCCAAGATGGCGCCACCACGGCCCCGACTGGAGGAGCCAGGAGCCCGCGAGAGATGGTCTCTCTCGCAGGCCCTGGGAGACCCGGGAAGTCAAGGAGAGGGATTCTGTCCTCAGAAGATACCACTTTCTGCTCCCTTTTTACCTCACTGCCCTGGAGCTTTCCCATCTCTGGGAAACCATGAGAAAAGGGGATGGCAGAGGAGCCAGTTAGGTATGGACATTCTGTCTCTCTCACTCAGCAGGGCCCTTTGCTCTGCGCTGGCTGCCTGTGATCTCGCTGCTTCCTGACGGGACCCCTCGGGGCTCCCTAGTCCAGTCCATCTCCCCTCTCTTTCTCTCCAGAGAACTTTCCGAGGCCACCAGGTGTTCACGGTCCATCCCCTGCAGCAGCTTCCCGCGGCAAACACTGCAGCCTGGAGTCCGGGCTCCCTCTGTGCGTGGTCTCCCCAGGAGGCCCGTGCTGCAGGTTCCAAACCTGCCGTCACGGCACAAGTCAGACAGGAATCTGGGACACCAAGGCATTCCTTGAAAATCCTTGAAACAGCCCTCGAGGCCTCCTGGTTTCACATCCACAGCCCTGAAGAGCCCATAAAACTATAGCTTAATAGAGCGACTGTAGGAAAGAGCGCGACTAAGGTCTACGTACAGAGGGGTGTGCACACAATTTTTGTGGCTGTTGCTGTTTCCTTTGTTTGTATTTTTGGCAGTGTTGGGTCTTCACTGCAGTGTGCAGGCTCGGCAATCGTGGCGCGTGGGGCTCAGCTGCCCCGCGGCACATGGGATCTCAGTTCCCATTGGAAGGCGGGTTCTTAACTGCTGGACCACCAGGGAAGTCCTCCATGTGATTTTTTTTGGAGGTTAACTCTCAAATCCCCAGTGGGAACTGGGATTGGTTAGCTAACTCGATTGTGTTCCTACCCCCCCTACAGGAACTACTCCTGTTTTAAAGAGGAAGCTTCTACAGGACCTTAACACATAAAATGTCTCTTGTAGGGAGGATTCACAGAATCCGTTCTCAACACAGTGCACTGGTTAAATGTGGGTGCAGCGTGACCACCGTGGGCCTGCAGCTCCTCCTCCAAGGGGGAAGACACCCAGGATGCTATTCTCCTGCCTGTATCCTCCCACCAGCCTCTTACTCCCCACGGAAGAGCCAACTCAGACATCGCCTCTCTGCAGATCCACCCCTCCCCACACAAGCCCATGGGCGCCCGCAGCGCCTCGCCTAGTCTTTCAGTCACGTGTCTCGCAGTAACTGAACCTTCGTTATCTGTTTACGTGTCTGTCTTGTCTGCTGACCTACACGTTCCAGAGGGCGGTCCCAGCCTGACGTTCCCGCGCCCAGCACAGGGCTTGGCACACAGCAGACCTCAGCTGGTACAGGGTGGAGGGAGGGAAGGGTGATACAGAGCAGATAAAGGCTACACAGCACACCGTGGGTGTTCACTTGGTCTCGCTTATCCCTTGCCCTTGGCACAGGTAACCAACCGTCCCTTGGCCAAGCAGGTCCGACCTGGGCTGTACCATGAATTCCCCAACCCACTGGGGCCAGGGATGGTTGTGCATGGAACCGACTGGGACACTGGCTGGCCCGGCAGCAGCCATGGCACTTTGAAAACACAAAGCCCTCCCTGATTCTGAGCTCTTGCTACTGCGTGTCAGCACCAGCCAGGTGGCTACTTGTTCTGTCTGCGGAGCAGATAATATTTTAATTGTTTCTATCTTTATCACTTCAAGAAGTACAACATAAAGAAAAGTAAAAACAATCGAGGCTATGTTTAGCCCGTGTGTTTTCCCCCTTTGCTCAGGGAACAGAAGGCATTTGCTGGGTCAGGTCACCAAACAAAAGAAACAGGAATAGAAGCTAATTTTTCATGGCAAACCGCCCTGAGCGCTGGGCACGCTGTCACGTTGCACAGAAGGCCTCGGTAAGGCTCCAAGAGGAGGACGCCGGACGCCCCAGCCCTTCCATTCAACACTGTCTCTGCACAAACAACCGCAACTCTTTCAACACTGATGATGGCCGTGGCCACGGGGAGTCCGCTGAGCTGGAGGACTTGGTGTGATGGGAAGGCTGTGGACCTGGGTTCGAGCCCCAGCTCTGCAAGTGACATCAGCTCTCCAAGTCTCGGCTTCTTCATCTACAGAATGAGGAGACTGACTGTAACCTTTGCACAGAGCCACCCTGAGAACTGAACCGCTGCCTCGCACAGGGCCTGCAAGGACAGGACAGGCTCACGAGACAACAGCGTGACCGAGACAACAACACGGGAGGCGACTTGGGTGGTTGAGCCCCAGCCCTCCCACTTGGGGTGTGTCTGGAACGGGGACTTGGGTGTTCTCAAAGAGGGGTTTTGGGAGCACCAGAGGGGTATCTGCTGGGGAATGTTAAAATGCAGATTCCTAGGCCCAGTCCCTGCCGTGATACACAGAATCTCTCGGAGCGGGAACCTGCCTTTTAATAAGCTCCTTGGGTCATCTTCACGCACAGTGGTTGAGAACCACTGTTGGAGACTACAGGCTGCACGGGCCTGGGTGTCTTTCAGACACCTCTATGGAGGCCCAGTCAGACCATCCAGCCATACCAGGAAGCTTCTGCAGGGTGGACCACGCTGGTCTCTACAAGCCTGCATTCAGAACATCACTGAACGCTGGCTTTGTTTGGGGCAACGACAGAAAGCAGAATTATGGAGAAGATGACTTCGCCCTTAGAGTAGGTTGAGGTCCCGTTTTCACAGGACGGGGGTGGGACCCTGAGGTACATAGCGTGTTCTGGATGGAGCGCCAGCGGGAAAAGGCCTGAGAGGCCGACCGTTCACGTGACAGGACTAGCGGGCGGCCCCCAGCCCTGCAAGACGCACCGTGGCCTGCAGCTTCTCAGGGAGAGTCCGAGCACCAAGCCCCCAGCGGACACGGTACGGGCCCAGGACAGCGGACCCGGCTGCTTAAGTTCTCGGTGGCCCCATGACTTGCAGCCCTCAGGGGCAGCTCAGGTTTCTCCATCTCCCTGCTGGGCCAATCTTCACAAGTTTGAGGTTTATACACGGGAGTGGGTGTGGGTGTGTGTGCAGGATACACACACCGGGGCTTTTTCTACAGAGGGTGGGGGCCACCCACGCACACACACAAATCACACAAGCCATCTAGCTCCCTCACAGACGGATTTGACCAGATGACCTCCGAGGGACCTTCCCAAGCGGAGGCTCCACAACTGGGCCTGAAGTTTCTGGGAAGCGCAGAAGTTGATGGCCGCACCCGGGGGACAGGAACTCAGATTCTCCCCCACTCCTGGCAAGGCACACACACACACACTCACAGGCTTTGGTCTCGAGATCCCTCGACTGGGGAGGGCAGAGGCTGCTGGGTGCACGGATCTCCAAGCTCAGAGGAAGAAAACACCCAGAGGAACACAAATAGCATGTGACCTCAAATGTTCTTGTTTCCATTTCTGCCCTTAAACTTGGAGGGAAATCCCCAGGGCACCCAGATTCTTAGTGGACTACAAGCCTTCATATTATGTTCACAAGACGGCCCTGGATACCTTCATGCAGTGTTTGGAGGCCGCTCTATGGTGACCTAACCACAACAGAATGTGGTTTCTAGAAGAGGTTAGACACCTGAAGCACAGACCGAAGAGACGGAAGGTTCTTGCAGCCACTCGGGCCGAGCGCGCAGGCCTCAGTCGGATCGGGGCCGGCTGACTCATTCTCGGATTTCACACCTGTCTGCTTGTGCTGACACCAGCCTCCCTCCCCTGCCCTGGGGGCTGGGGCTGTGTTAACTTGGCCTCCGGGCTGCAAGGACTCTCTGCCTGATCTAGGGCAGGGGAGAAGCTCATCAACCCTTTCAGTGGGAATCTCAGTGTCTTTCTGGAGCCCGCTTCATTACCTCGGTCTTAGGAAAAGGGCACAGGTGGAAACACACACACAGGACAGAGGCATGAGCTAGCCCACAGTTGCACTGTGTGCTTTTAAATGAACTCAGGAGCCCCTGGCCCACGGGAGCACCTCTTTCCCTGAGTCACCAGGATGGAGACTCAACACAGAGCTTGGTGAGGAGGAAAAGGCTCCTGGGCTTTGCCTGCACAAGCCTCAGCCTCTGGCGATGCCCACCTTCCCCCGAAATAAATCAGAGAATGTCCGTGCATCTTAGGTTCAGGGACAACACAGGATGCCCAGCAACTCACCCCAGGGCCGGCGAATGAGGGGCAAGGATGGCTGGGGACAAAGCTCCCTTGGCCCCACCCAGGTAAGGTGGGCTGGAAGGGCACTGGGGAGATGTCTGACAGGCTGGTGGGTACAGGGGGTTTCTGGGGTCCTGCGTCACCAGCTAGGTGAGAGTGGCCTGCGGCAGCAGCCACTTCGTGTGGGGGGGGCTCTTTCTCTTACAGGAAGAGGTCCAGTGGAGACCCCCAGGCAGTGAAGAGGTGTAAACCCCTCTAGACTGGGCACTGGGAGCGCGGGCTGGTCTCCCATCTGTAGGCGGAAGCATGGGCTGGGGCCCTGGGACAGCCCTTCCTGCCTTGAATGGACCTCCTGCTGCGCCCCAACCTCCAGAAATCTGTAGGGAAAAGCTGGTATTCACATGGTGGGACGTCCCCTGGGCAGCCCAGTGGTTGGACTCTTGTGCTTCCCCTGCAGGGGTCATCGAGCTCCATTCCTGCTCGGGGAACCAAGATCCACACATGCCGCACAGCGTGGGCCAAAGATGAAACAAAGAGAAAAAGCTGAGGGCCACGAAAACTCCGAAGCAACAGAGCGGTCCGTTCCATCCATAGCCTTCGGATTCCCACCCTGGCTGCGTTTGCACACGGCATGGGCAGCGGCCAGGGACTCAACTCCAAACCCACGTGTGCAGCAAAGCTGGGCACCGGGACACAGAGTAGGAAACTGGCCACTGCAAGAGCTTTTCAGGAAACTGTCAATGTAGCCGCATTAATTGTTAATTAGCTAACCCACCCTACCCCGCACCCTCAGTGGGATCCTTGCTGAGGGAAAGCCTCAGTGCATACCCCAAGCACAGCTCTCATCCCCCAGGGCAGCAGAGTGCTCCCCCACGTGACGGCTGGGGAGACCAACTCCAGGACAGGATGGCCTCGCGTCTTGCCTAGGGACACGCCACTCGCCCACAGCGGTCTGTAGTCCTGAGGCCATGCTCCCGCGGCGGGGCCCGGCTACGTCCTAACGACTGTCTCTGCACGTGGAAGTGGCCTGGAGAGGCACCACGCGGGTGAGGGTGGGGTGTGCCCACGGCCAGTCTGGCAGCTGCCGTTCCCCACCCTCTGGCACCTCTGGGGCTCCCTCGCCCGTCCCCACCACATCAGGCCAGCCTGGGCATGATGTGCAAGTACACTTTATACCTACGTCCCCTTCTGTACTTATACCAGAAACGCTGTCTGAAACCAGGAGATGGTGAAAGGAAAGACAAAGCCCTCCGCATGGACAAACCTCACACCGTTTTAGAGACGGGCAAACCCCACCAGTGACTCCAGTCAATAAGGGTAGTCCTCAAAAGCTAAGTTCTAAAAGATCAGTCCTAGGCACTCTTTATGGATTTTTGTACTAGCCTATTTGGGCTAACAATCAGTTCTTACAGGAGGCCCTGGGTCCAAGGATGATGTGCAGTGTGGCTATCTCAGAGAGACTGAAAAAGCAGCAGAGACCAGAAATTCTGGCTTCGTTATCACTGCGGCTCATTTCGTTTCAGTCTTGTGTTCATTTGCTCTTGGAAATTTGAAACGCTCAACCTCCGAATGCTGGCTTTTTCCCCGCCTGCTGCAATCACAGCCCGCTTTCAGCAACAAACGGCACGAGGGTGAAAAGACCAAAAGCCACCCGATCTCGCAGTGCAGTTTCTTCCTCCTGCACGGCTCAGCACAGCCGACTGGGACACTCTGTAGAAACTGATACGGGGTGCCCCCGGGAACAAGCCCTCTGTGTACAGAGCAGACTTTAACAGCGAGTAATTAAACACGGAAAGTAAGGGCTTATAATCAAAATGCTGACAAACCTGAACCACAGTGGCACAAGGAGGGCTGCTATAATATTTTTACAATTCCTTTTTATACATAATGTATGATCCTTCTGCTCAAGTTTCCTCTATGTTCTTTGCCTGTGAGATAATTTACATTAATAAATAATTTATTGCCATAACTCCTAAAGTAATTATGGGTTTCCACCCAATTTTTTTTTTTTTTCCTTTTTAAGCATCTGAATCATTTTGTTCCCCGTCCATGGACTTGTATTTACACGCCTTTTCCTAGTGGCCTCTCGGAAGTAACTGGGGTTGCACGTGCTGGCTCACGTTGTTTGATTTCCCAGTCTCCGGCTCACCCGACGGCTGAGGAGAGAGCAGTGGGCAGAGACCAGAGTCCTTGCAACACGGAACTCGTTCAACGGGGTGCAAGGAGCCGAGCCCAGGGTGGTGAATGGAGGCCCCTCTCACCTGCTTGTCCTGTTTCACCAAAAGAGATTGGACCCATCCACACGTGACCCTGGGTGGTCAGCATGAAGAAGCACCTCCCAGGCCCAACAGCGGAGGAGCCACGGGAAGAGAGTCACGGGCCGAGGATTCCCTGGCGACTGCCCCACCCCAGCCTGGCTGGGGAAGGTCCTCTCGGGTGCAGCCAGGCCCCCACGTGCACCCACGAGCAATCACAGCCACGAACGGGGCCGGCTCGCCTGTCGGGCCAGCTGACTGGTGGGCAGGCCACATCCCTGAAGCTGCCACCTGGCCAAGGTTTCCTGTGTCAGAACACAACTCCCCGGGCAGACACGGCTCTCCCCAGGGAAGCTGTTTGCAGAGGCAGTTCTGGCTCAGCCCAAGAGGTGTGCTGAGGATGGTCTGGGAGGTGAGGAGAGAAACCCAGAGGCACGCCATTGCCTCTGCTACAGAAGGAGGCCTATGGTGCCCAGGCTGGCAGGGCACTCAGCCCTGGCAGGGCAGGCCAGCCGTGGCCTGGCTCCCCTCCGCCCCGCTTCTCTCGTCCACAGTCACGCTGCCTTTGTCTCCCCACCCCCACGCTGGAAAAGGACAAAACTACTTCTTTGTATCAAGCTCCCAAACTTGAAGGGAGGGGACGAGACTCACGGGAAGGGCCCTACAATCCAGCTCAGGATAACTAAGCATGAAGTATTTAAAAGCCAAAACACGGCTGTGAGCGCTGATGATGTTGGTAACACATTTTATCTCCGTGGGTGCAAGGGAGGCTGAGCTCCCAGCAAGGGCGGCTTCTCCAGAAGAAGCCAACGGGCCCTTCCCACCAAACACACTTGCCTGGGTTTTCTTACGAACACTCACGAAACCCTCCAGCTCATCTCGGTGTCCAGCGAGGACCCCTACATGGGGGCTTGAGAGGGAAATGCCCTGAGTCCCAGGTCCACGCTGTCCCCAGATCTCATGGGAGAATTCCACTAATCAGGGCCAGAACCGGAGTCCTCTGTCTCAGCAGACAGGCAGGGTCTTTGGTGATTATAATGCTGTGAGGCTTCATCTTTGCTGAGGGCCGCACCCCGCTCCCCCCACCCCACCACCCCTGGCGGTCTTCTTTGCTACGGAAAACCAGACACAGAGATAAAGTCTCGCGGCTGCTGCTTGTGCGTGTCACAGGGCGCAGCTGCACAGTGAGTCCCGGGCCAGAGCCTCCACAAGCACATAGCCTGGGGAGAGCCTTGGACCCCTGACACCCACTGCAGCAAGGGCAGGGAAGGGATGGAGGTGGGGTGTGAGCTGGCGCCTCTTTAAATCCTACGGACCCCAAGAGGTGCAGGCTGCAGAGGGAGGCCCAGGAGGATAGTGCCGAGGGGCCTCTTCACACGGATCCAGGGGAAATCCACGCTCCCTAGCCTTGCTCCTCCCCTAGACAGAAGCCCCCTTGAGGGAAGGGGCTGACTCGCTGGCACGGAGCAGGGACTCAATAAACAATGACCAGAACAGGGCACCCTGAACCGAACTGGGGCCGACTTTTCTGAAAGCCCTGGTAGCACATGCTGGCAGGTGGGTCAGGGTCTCCCGAATCAAGGAAGGGCTAGAATCAAGGAAGGGCTTAGGACAACAGAAAGGCGAAGAGATGAGAGAGAGAGGTCACGGAAGGGGCGGGGGTGGGGGAGGTGACTGCATGGGCCCCATGGGTCCCTATCACTGCCTAGAAGGACCCCAAGGTCCTTCACTGGCCCTGGCGCCAACCGGCAGAGCAGGAGGGCACAGACCTCGTGGAGGCAAAGAGCCCACGGACCAGGGAGCCCTTCCTGAGGGGCCACCTTGCACACCAGAGCCCCAAGGGGCATCAGCCCAGTCGTCCTGTAGCCCCGGGGCCCCTGGGCAGAAGGCAGACTACTGGGGACTCTGCTGGAACTCTGGGAAGAGACCTCCCCTGCTCGCCTCTGCCTTGCTCCCTGGGCCTGAGCACCTTCCCCACAACGGTGACTCGCACGGGCACCACCCCCCACCCAACGCCCACCAAGGAAACCAAGGTAGTCCCTGGGGGTGTGGAGGCCTCTCACAGGAGCAGGAGTCTCAGTCTAAGCTCAGCCTTCTTCTCCACCTGTCACGAATGGCGCTCACGTTGCGCCAAGTTCCTTCTGAGAGTCTCGGAGACCTCATAGCAAGGCAGGTGCTGCCCCAACACTCATTTCACAGATGAGGAAACTGAGGCTTGGAAAAGGAAAACAGTTCGCAGTGATTGTGAGGGCCAGCACCACCATCATGAACCCTTGAGAGCCCTAACTTATTGCGATGCACTTACAGCCAAGGCCGAGGAAGCCTGACGGTTAAGGTCTTGAAATAAAGACCAAGGGTTCCACCATCCAGGTCACCAGTCTGGCCCAATTCTGAGCTACCTGGGGCGGGGAAGCAGAGGGGTGGGTATGCCCAGGAGCCCCGCTTACTCCCCTTCCAGGACACTACAGAGGAAGACGGCCCAGCTGCAGCCCGACTGTGGGTCTGGCCCAGGAAGAGGGCGAGGAGGCGGGCTTCTGGGCCACGTGGATGGGGCGCGGAGGGTTTGCTGAGAGCCGTTAACCACAACCAAGGTGTGCAGCCAAGCCTCCGGTGGGGCAGGCCTCAGAAGTGTGCCACAAGGGTAAACCAAGGCCAGGTGAGCTCCCTGGTTCCATTGCCCCGGGGGGCAAGCACCAAGGAGGCCGCCCAGGGCTCTCCCACACAGCTGCGGCTTGAGAGTGAGAGGCAAAGTCACTCCCCCGCCCCAGGGTCCAGCTCTGCCCACTGAGGGGCCTTGCAGTGCCACCCCAGATGTGAGCAGAGCGCCCCTGCCTGCTGCCTAGAGCAGCTGTGGAGTCCAGGGGGACCCTCTACCTCAGGTGCCCGGCAAGGCACCACGCTCACTGTGACATGTGATGAGGACCCCCCCATGACCACCCCCACCTTCCACCTACGGGAACTGAGCCTGCAGAGGCAAACGCTGTGCCCAGAGGGAAAGGGGCCAAGACTAAAGGCCACGGACACTGAACGCAGTCCTGGGGAGGCAAACCTGAAACCCCAAAGAGGGGGCCCGCCACGGAAGCCCGGCTTATAGAAACTCCTCAGGAGCCGTGTCCCGGAAGTGGGCAGGAGTCCAGGGGAGAGGGCGCAAGGAGAAGCAGCCCGATCACCAGCAGCAGAGAGGAATCAACAGTCAGTACAGTCATCCTTTCGGCCCGTATGGAAAACGGTAATTAACGCTTGCATGGGAACAGGGCACCAGGGCAAGCTTTCTGGAAAGCGTATCAGAAACACAAAGCAAGAGCCTTAAAAATGAAAATGTGCCTGCCCCCAGCCCCCGGCCTCTCTACTCCACTCCTGGGAACCACCTGAAGGAATAAACCGAAAGGCAGAGCGAGATTCAGACACTGAGTCACCGTCAATCATGAGCAACAGAACAGTCCTACCCAACAACTGAGAAACGAGTCACCTCCTTAAAAGATAATATTATAGACTCATTATAACGCATGGAGTGGGCGATTTTCATACTGCAGGGAAATGATGGGTCATTATTAGGATGCAGAAAATAAAAGCAAAAACAAGTTTTGATAAATAATTTTGTATACTCATACGTTCATCATGGACTTGGCTATGTAAAAACTGCAAAGGATAGAAGCTACACCAAAGTATTAACAGTAGTTATAACTGGGTGCTGGGGCTGTGTGAGATTGTTATTTTGTACTTTACACTAATGGTGCATTTTTCTGAATTAAAAAAAGAAAGAAAGAAATGAACGTGGTCCCTTTAATGATCAGACACAAACTCACAGTTTCACTGCTGGAAATAACGTCTGTTTTCCTTTTCCAAGCACCAGTGCCCAGCCCCTCACTCAGCCCACGTCGCCCCTGCCCTGCTCCAGCACCGCTGAGACCGAGACAGCTCCAACAACACAGAAGAGAGTCCCCAAGGCTCTGCTTGCGCCTGCGTCCAGAAAGGGCTTCTAGCGTCTCCCCCTGGAGGACTCGGGCCCTGGGGGAAGGCGCTCGAGGAGGACTGTCCACAGCCACCTGGTTACTCACCCATGATTCCACAAGAGAAAAGTGTCGGTCCTTGACTCATCTTCTTTGGCGTGTGCTGCAAACAACCAGAAAAGCTATCACTCTTCAAGTCATAAGGAGCGCGTCTGCACATGACCCTGCACTGACTCCCTTGCTAAAGTCACAACTACAGGAGGGGGGTTGGCGTGGAGGGTGGCAGGGGGTGGGGTGGGAAACGTCAGATCAGGGAAAGGAGGGGAAAAAAAAAACACAAGTACTAAAAGAGACATCTGCCCGTAATTAGGTCTGGGCTCTTGTCCGCAGCCTCGGGTGAGCTATGGAGTCCATCAAGTTAACGGGCTTTAAAAACACACAAGGGAGCCCCGTGACTCCTGACACTAGGGGACTCGTCCACGTGAGTGATGCGGAGTCAGGGCGCGGGAGGGGCTGGGGAGCAGCCTCCCCGCAGCTCGGGGCAGGGAGTAGGGCAGGCGACTGCTTCCTGTGCCCAGGGACAGGACGAGCCTCCAGCGAAGGGCAGAGGCCCACCTGCCACTCCCCAGCCCTCCCTCCTGGACGCAAGGAGAGCAGCTCCCCTGCCTCCGTGAAGAAGCTCGAGAGGCTGGCCCTGGCTCGGAAGCTGTTTTGCAGCCAGGAGGGGTCCCCCCGCCCATCTCAAGACACCCTCGAGAACTGAAACAGAAACTCGGGTTGCGTCTAGTCTCAACACACAGCAACGGCCTCTGTACTCCCTGGTGCCACATTTCTACAGGGGTTTCCCTGTCCCCTGTAAACACTGCACATCTCCCCTCTCACTCCACACCTCGCCTCACTGTGGTCACGGGGTGAAAGGCCAGGGTGGGGGTGGTCCTAGAATAACCCCGCATCCAGGCACTCGCTCCACGGCGCCACAGTAACCTAAGCCTGGAACGTTCCGGGGCTTCATACGCCAGCCGAGACCCAGGTCAAGGGGCCGGTCTGAGCTCCAGGGAGGAGACCGTCCTCGCCCATTGGGGCCCCAGGAAGAAGGGCCTCACTCATCCTTTCCTTCACTCATTCATTCATCCACTCACTCAACAAACATATACCGGCGACTAGTCACAGGCAGGCTTGTGCTGGGGTGGAGCGCTGCGGCGAAAGAAGCTCTCGGCTCTCGAGGGGTCAGCGGTCACAGGGGGCTCTCACTTCTGAGCGGAACCCCAAGTGACAGGGACGCGTGCCTGGCTGTTGGTCCCAGGATGGGGGGTGGGGGTGGGGGGGAAGCAGGCCCCAAGCCTGGATGGGGAGGGAGGGTGTGGCTGCTGAGAAACACCTGGCGCCCCCAGATAAGAGGGGAGCTGGCGTCTGGCAGGAGCTCCCCACCTCTGTCCTCAGCTTGCCCTAGCTGGCGACCTTTGCCCTTGGTCAGCAATGTGTTCGCTGATCAGGTTATCAAGGGTCTGTCCTGACCAGCCTGGAACACAGAGGTGAAGGATGCGGCCTCGGCCCCAAAGAAGCTCACGTTTTTCTAGAGGTCACACAACCAGTCCAGACAGAGAGCAGGACTGGAGGCAGCTGGGCCAGGCCACGGGCGCTGGGAGCGGAAGGTTAGGGTGGGCTTCCTGCGGGAAACAGAGATGGTCCTGAAGGACCTTATGGGGCGGGGGGGTGCAAAGGGAGGCTGGGCTGTGTTCCTCCAGTCCCCCACCGTGGATTGAACAATCCTGTTTTCAGGATAGGTCTCCCTTCCAGGGTCCACCCAATCGACAGCCCTCCGGGGAAATACCTGGAAAAAGTTAAAGAGGGGCTGCCTCTGCCTCCCGCCCAGCTCACCCCAGAGTCACTGCGTGCAAAGCAGGTATGACAGACATTCAGAGCCCTGCCTCCGGGCAGCGCAGCCTGTGGAAGTCAGGCAGGCCCTGCGCCCAGGAAAGGTTCAGGGGAGAGAGAAGCTGGCCTGGCTGAGGCCATGGGCCTGGCCAGCCGAGGGGGATGGCCCCCAACGCTGCAGGAGCCTTTAGAGCAGGAACCAACATCCACTGGAAACCACAGCCCCACCCCACCGCAGCGTATCCCCGTGAAGGGCAGGGATGGGGGCCCTAGCGCAGGCTGGAGGCCCACAGAAACCCGAAGCAGGGCGGGCCAGGGAGAGCTGGAGGGCACGAGGAGGCGGGAGCCGCGTGTCCCCACCCTAGCACACGCAGGGGCCACCAGGGGCCCGGGTCTACGGACGCGGAGGGAGGACACTGCCCACTGACTGACCTCTCGCTCAGCAGGCGTGTTTCAGGAAGAGGGGCACCTGGGTCCCCTCCCCCGGGAATGTGGCCCGCGAGCGGGCACCAGAGGCTGGGGTCTGGGCCCGCAGAGAGGAGCCACTGGGTTAGCAAGCAGGGCACCCCTGGCCCTCGAAATTCAGTCATTCATTCACTCACCCAGCGAGGACCTGCTCGCCAGGCTGGGGGGGCACGCACTAGCGATACGACTGCTTCTGGCACCTCACGCCGCCCAGCTCGAGCTCCACCATCGTCCACCAAGGGACCAGGTGGGCCCCTGACCTGGTCCTGGGCTCGTCCTGCACCGTCCGTCCTCCATGCAGACCCAGGGGCCCCAGCCCCCGTGGCCGCCCCGCTCACAACAACCTGAATAAAACCTGGCTGTGCCCCCCGCCCTGCCACCCACCGGGCACCCATGAGTCAAGCCCGCGTCCACCCCAGCCTCACTCACACTGCTCGGGGATGGTCCAGCTCGCTGCTGCCTGGGACTTTGGCTCTGAGGCTGGTTCCTGTCACGTGGTCTCCCTGGCGGCCTTCCCCGGCCGAAATGCACCCTGCCCACCGTGCTCTTCTCCACGGGACCTTGCTGAAAGCTGCCCACCTGCCACCCCGTGTGCATCAGTTTGCTTTGCTTCTGGGCTCACACTCCACTCGCCCCTGAGGTGGAGCCTCCCTGAGGCTGTGGTCCGGTCCACAGCATCCCCCACCCGCAGCGGGCACCCCGGGGCTTCTCTGCCGCATCGCCACTGCAGCCCGCCATCATCCGAGCCTGCCCTTGCTGCCACGTGCCTGGCAAACGCAGGGCCGATGGAAACGGACTCTCCCTGGACACAACCCGCTGCCCTCCCAAATCACTGGCCTCCTGCCAAGCCGCAACTCAGCGGGGGAGGGGGACAGCATCAGCTAGATAAAATCGGGGACAACCCGCCCCCACACACAGCCTCTGACTCTGCGCCCGGGGTGCAGGGGGATCAGCCATTGTGCGCACGAGAGCTGACAAAGGACACCTGCTCCATGTCCTATCCTGGCACAACCCCCACAGCGCTGAGTGTGAAACGGCATGGCAGGTGGCATGCGCCCTTCTGTTGCTGACAGCACCCCAGTTTTGCACTGCGGCTCCTCCACTGCCCACTGGGGAGTGTCCTGGTGGGATGTCACCCCTCAACCCTAGCCCCCTGCACTGCACAGGGCGGGCCTGGCTGGCTGGACATGCCTGCTCCGGGGCTCTGCCCCCCACGACCGAAGGGGTGCTGGGCCAGTGCACCTGGGGGGGAGCCCCTGCCCGCCTCCACCATCCTCCCAGAAGGCCTGTCCCTGCCCTTTCCGGGGACTTGTCACCAGCTCTCCTGTTTATCTCTCAATCACGCCAGTGGATTCTCTTCTGCTGTATCAGCGGGAGGGGGCCCCAGCTGCTTACATCCGAGGAACCCTGGCCGGTTTCATGGGGTCTTCAAGAAGGATAACGGGGGAAGTAGGCTCGGCCACTTGAAGGGATACCGTGCAACCGCTCAAAGCGGTGTTTGGGCAGAGGCTTCCAGTACCACGAGGAAGCATACTTTGTCAGCGAAACCTGCTTCACTAAAAAGATACAAGGAAACCGGCCAAAATAGGTAGAGGGCAAGGGCGTTTCCCTGCCCTCCCGTCCCACCTAAAAATGCAGCTCTCCCCTCTTTCTTCTCCTTCATCCTCATGTGATGCCCGTTTCAAACTGGTTTTGTGTGGAGACAAATCCCATCAAAGTAGCAGTAGAGAAATGGTGACTGACAGGACGCTGGCAACTTTAAGGTCAGAAAAGGGCTAAAGAGTCATGAGCTAAATACTTCCCCCTGGGCTTCTGCCTCCTGCTGGGGTAAAGAAAGAAAGAAAGAAAAAAGATCAGGGCCCCCAACTCGCTTTCTGAACCCCATCCACAAGGTTGGGCTGGCAGCAGGCAGGCCAGGACATCGCAGAACCCACCGCTTCCCAGGGCCCTGTGCACAGGCTGACCGCTGGCCACGCTCCCTGGGCCCAGCACCGAGGTTCCCCCTGCACTCCTGGCTGTCCAGGGCCGGCCTATCCCCACTGCTCTGTGCTGTTCTGCAGTCAGCCTCCCCGAAGCCCTCTGCAACCGCTGTGCGAAGGCTGATGAGCCCACTGCTCTGTGGACAACAATGTGGTGAGGCCCAACTGACCCCCCAAGGGGGGGGCAGAGGGGGAAGCTCTCACCATCTGAGGTTTCACAAGACACTAGGGGTTTGCACACGAGTGTGCGCCCGGGGCCCTCGCTGTGCTCCCGGGGCTGTGCCTGCTACTCCAAAGCCTTTGTTCCTGAACACCCCCGCCCTGACCAGTGCACAGCCTGGTGTCTGGGAGACTCCTTACATCAGCAGAGAAGGCTTGGAATTACATCTTCCATAGGAAAGAAAGAAGCTGGAGACCAAACGGAGGTTCCAAGGGCCGTCTGTCCGACTGAGAGGCCCTGACTTAAATAAGACTCAATTCAGGTCATCTTTTAACAAGGAGCTGGCTCAGAAAGAAAGCGGCCGAGCTCCTCTCTGGGCATCACCACACGTCTTCGTGGCTTCCTTCTGCAGACTAGGGCAATGAAGTCACTCTTTCTTCTGCTGATGCTGCCTTGGAGCGACGTGCATGGGCCCATGCGCACGCCTTGTGGGGGTAACAAGGGCAGTGCTCCGGCCTCTGGAAGGGAACAGGGTGAAACCCTGGGCGGCGGAAAGCGGGAGGCAGAGGCAGGCCAAGAAGAGAAGCTGAGAAGGGAGAGACGCCCCGGGATGGAGGCTGATGGACGCAGGGTGGGTGCCCTGGCTTCCCAGGCTGCAGGTCAGCCACGGGGGTGGGGGGGGGTGGTCTCTGCTGCCCAGGACGGTGGGGGTGCAGACTGGGACAGCCTCGGGCTCTGTGCACTTTGGGATTCCAGCCTGGGATCCTGGCTGGGGCCCTGTCAGGCCTGAGGCTGACTCCGGGTGAGCAGGACGGGGGAAGAGCCTGGTGCCCAGGGCAGCTGACATGGCCCCTGAACTCTCCTGCTTGGCAAGGCCCTCGGCGTCCTCATCTGACAAGCGTGGAAGCAAGGACCTGCTCCAAAAACATCAAGTGTCTGTTGTGGCCGGAAATACCTCCAGGCTGAGGAAAGTGAGGTGGCGTGGAGCCCTCGCCTCCAGCCTGTGTCCATCCCCCAACCCTACTGCTCCCCAGCCCCATCCTCCAGGGAGCAGGGCACCCCAAGCTCCCTCCGGTCTCCAGCCTCCAGAGAGGGGGGCCGGGAGACTTGCCTGGGGAGGAGGGACCACGGGCCCTCGGCAGGAGCGTGGGCGGGCGGGAAGGAGCTCAGGGAACGTTGGCCCCAAGGTCAGATGTCTGGGCGGCCTTCCAGCAGCAGCAGCTAATGTTAGCACACTCGGAGGAAGGGCCACTCACGGGGGAAAGGAAGGCAGAGTGGGGGAAAGGGGAACCGAGTCACTGCGCTGCCCCCACCCCCGGGGCGGGGGTAGGCCAGACCGGGGCTCTCAGCCTTTTGCTGTCTTCTCACCTCCCTGGGGAGCAGGGCGGTCACGTCACCAGTGTTTTAGTTTATAGAAAAAGGAGAACTAGGAAACCGCGTCGGGGACCCTCGAAGCAGGCAGGTCGGGGCCTGGCTACGGTGGGGGTAGGTCTCCAAGCCCCCAGGGCGTGTTCACCTGCAGCTGTTTTGGGCTCTGACCTCACTGCAGGGGCTCCCGCTTCCCTAATTCTGAAGCTGCCTGGGAGGGAGTCACCATTCCTTTCTTTTCAGTCTGAAACCCCGACCTCTGGTGTCTTCTCAGTCTGATGAGAAAACAAAAGAGGACAGCTTTTCCCTCTTTCCTGTCATTATCTTGATGGTATTTACCCGAGGATGATGCGACCCCTTTAGGAAGTTGAAGCTGAACCAACACCCCACCCCTCTCCCCGCCATCTTCCTCTCATCCTGGCGGGCTGTGCAGAGCGGATTCTAATCGGCTGGTCTCAGGTTCTGGGGCTGCGTTACTTGGCTGGTCTTATCTGGGGCGGGGGCGTTCTTTCTTTGGTTGCTTATGGCCTGTGCTTCTTCCCAACGAAGTCCAGGCTGGTGGCAGCTCAGGAGACAGGCGGGGGGTGGTGTGAAGGCCTGGTGGTGGACGGGGCCTGCCCCTGAAGCCTGCGTCCTGCTCGCCTGTGGCCCCTGCCCCTGGGCCCCGTTTCCTGTCAGTCGGGGACACGGAGGCAGGGCACCTTGGCGGGCCCCCCGCAGGCCCTGGCCCCCTCGCCTTCACTGTGTCTCTACCCCACCGTGAGGGCAGAAACCGGCCAGGCCCATGACGCGCCCACAGGCTGACACAGGAGAGGCCCCTCCAGAGGCGACTGCCAGGCCCCCTTCAGTGGCCGTTTGCTCCCCTTGGCTCATCGCTCCTTTTTCTTTTTCTAAGAAGTTTTTTCTTCCTTCCCCGGCTGGGGCTGGGAGGCCGCCCTCTTCCTTGGCGAGGGCTCAGGCCCTGTCTCTTAGAAGAGCAGCTCAGCTGACCACAGGCCCATGGGCCCCGGAACCAGCTCCACTGCCAAGCCCAGGCTGGCCCACCTCCAGATGGAACCAAGTTCAGCCGCAACTGAAGCAACAGCACAGCGGGAACCAGACTGGTGGGGGGAGGGCAGGGAGGCGGGAACGGGGGGTCCCCTGGGACCTCGAGGAGGCCTGCACCCTGAGAGCCGTCTCATCCTGGTCAGAGCTACTCCACATGAGGCGCTTTCATTTCACCAGGAAAACACGCACCCAGGGCAGAAAACGGATCAACTCATACCTGCACCCCCCGAGCTAGGAAGCGGAATATCAGAGACGGGACTCAACAAGGCCGAGTTGAGAACCTGGCTCCATGAACCTACGTCCCCTCCCTCTGCCAAGGTCCCTTGAGCACCTACCACGGACTGTGCCCAGGGTCAGGCACTGGGGTGGTCAGCAAGGAGCCAAAGAGACAAAAGTCCCTGCCTGGCAAAGCTTGCATTCTGGGGCAGGACTCAACTCAGGGAACAAGATCAGAACGTGAGGAAGGCTGGTGGTGCCCGGGAAGGGAAAAGACCCGGGAAAGGGAACAGAGGGCATGTGGGAAGGGAGGAGGGGGGGTAGTGGCCCAAGAAAAGGAGGGAAGAAGGGAGGGAACCGTGCTCACGGAGGGTGTTCCAGGCCACAGAGGAAGCGCACAGGCCCCGAGGCACGTAGGCCAGCGAGGCGTGTGCAGACTGAGGGGGGAAAGGGGTGGAGAGCACCCAGTGGTCACAGGGGTCAGGGTACACCAGCCCCCATCCATCCAAGTGAGGGTCTGGCATGTTGCTTGGCCTGAGCAGGGGATAGCTGGTAGAACTGAGCGGAGGAGGACCGCTCTGACCTGCATCTCCTGCGGCTGCTGCTGCTGGAGAGGAGGCTGCAGGAGCCAGAAGCAGAGGCCAGTTCCCATGAGAGTCCGGGCAAGAGAGGATGCAGGCGGGACCAGAGGGGAAGCGGCGGGAATGATGGGAGCAAGTCTATGGAGAGACACATTCAACGCAAACTGGAAAAGGAAGGGATGACGGACAGGCGCCGGCTCATCCCACAGAGTTCCTCCAGCCCCCAGTGCGCAGTGAAGCGCTGCGGGGTGGACGTGGGTCTTGGTGACTTTCACAAGCTCCTCCAAGGACCTGAGACCCACCTGCCCGCTCTCGGCATGGGTGCTGGGGAGGTATCGGGGGAGGAAGACCACGAGAGGTGCTAATGCAGGGTCTCACAGGGGCTGTGAAGGTGCCAGGAGGGGTGCCCCCAAGCCCTGTCCACAGAAGTGGCAGAGTCCTGGGGATGGACCACCTGCAAAGCCCACCATGCAAGAGTGTTCATGCCCGAGTGGGACGTCTTCCTGCTTCCTCGGCATGAGGCAGCCCATCCACTTCGGAGTGTTCCTGCCGTTCCGTTCCTGGCCTAACAAGGCCGGGCTCCCTGCCTCTCTGCTCCAGCTCATCAGCCCTCTTGGTCAGAGAAGAACCTTGTGCAGGGCCGCCAGCACTGGGCCCACCACCCAGGCCCCCAACCACACCCTCCTTCTCCACCGGCTCCCGTTCCTGACATCTCTTGAGATGGCAGCTCTTATTCAACCACCCTTTGGATGCCGGGCCTTATCCTGGTACCACCCCCCACCTTCTGGAAACCACTCTTACTGGGTGGAGATCAGGAGGGATGTGGGTCTTGGCCTGGCAGGGGCGGCAGAGCCCTGCTTGGTACTATTCACTGGGGGGTCAGGGGGCTGGCCTCCCCTCACCGCTCTCCAGAGGACTCCACCTGGGCCAGCTACTTCCTGCTGGCGAGGACAGAGCCAGGCTCTGGGTGACAGCCCGCCGCCCCTGCAGCCACATCTCCCAGCGCTTTGCTCGCGGGCCCTCTGGACTCAGTCTGCTAAGCCTGCCTGTTCAGCCCACAGCCCCACCGGGACATCGGGCCTCCAAACGAGGCCACCAGGTCCTTACCGGCTCAGGGTTGAAGGTCCTGCAGGCCACGGGGTCGGCTCCCTGCTTGTCGAGGCTTTGACTCAGGATCATCACCATGGTAAGGGCCTCAGGCGCTGGGCACCAGCCCAGGGTGGGCACGAGCCATCTTCAAGTGGGCAGAACGGGGGGCAGAGGTGACTTCCTGGGGCGTCTCCCGGGCGATGACGTCAGGAGAGGCTGCTCCCCATTGGGGTGGGGCTCCTCCAGGAAACGGCGGCGTGAAGTTAGCTCTCTGGAAAGATAAAAGAAAGGCAGAGGGACTCAGGACCGTGGAAGACGGGGGTCCCGAGAAATACAGCCCCTCCCCTCCAGGTGGGACCCTCCTGGGGAATGGAACTGCCTCACCGCTGAACTGAGATGCTTTCTGGGGGTGGGGGTGGGTGGAGGGACATGAAGGCCAGAACCACCTTCCTGGGAGGCCCCATGCCGGCCCTGGAGCGTCCCTAAAGCCAGCACCTGGTGGGCACAGCAGCGTCTCTCAGCTCAGCTGAGGCACCTTTTTAAGACAGATCTTGGGGTCTGGCTGGTCACAGGCCTGCACCCTCAAAGTGTGCTCAAGCCCTGTGACCTCCTAGGCAGACCTGACCCTACAGACAGCCCGAGGTCAGCTGATGTCGCCTCTCCCCCAGCCCACAGCCGAAGCCCATGCCATTGGCCCTGGGGCAACCAGCAGCGACTCCTGTTTCCACCCAGGTCTGGACAGAAGCTACTAGAAGAACTGCCAGGGCACGTGCTTCCTGTCCTCGGAAGCATCACATTCCCACAGTGACACACGGGCAGCAGAGGCGCCTCCATTCCTGTCTCCTTCCTCAGAATGAGCCCAAACATGCCACATCCCCAGACGGGGGGCGGGGGAAGGCCTGCGCACACACCTCTGAGCTCCCAGCAGCTCGGGACCATCTCTCATCATCATTCTACACAGCCCGGAGTATCTCCCCAACCCAGTGTCATCTCCCACCAAGCGAACGCCCAAAAGGTACAGCCTGCAGCCCAGGTTGGGAGAATCACTCCTTACAAAGTAATTCCTCTGATCCTATCTCCATCCCACCCCTCTGATGGTTACACCTTCAGAGAAAGTCACAGAGATCCACAGAACCTGAAGATCACCATCAGAAAGTTAAAAAATAAATAAAAATCATAAAATAAATATGTAAAAAGCAGCTCCTAATCTGTAATTAAAACAAACTGGTCAGTGCAGGAAAATGTTTTAGAATCTGCTGCTCTGTGTAAAAGTTAATTGCGCCATGGTATTTACTTGCTGTCCAGATCATAAATCATATTTTCCTGTTTACTTCGATTAGACTTTACAGTGGGTGTTATTGAAATTGCTCAATTACAGGCCAGCTGGCAAGCACGGGAAAATTACCTTCTACTGTTCTTCGAAAACAAGGTTCATCCAAAGTGCAGAAGCAGGGAAGGGGAGGGGGGAAATCAATACACTTTCAAAGGGTTGACTGTTGGGGAGGGAAGCCCGGCGGGGTCCCCAGGTCACACCGGGAGACCTGTTTCAAAGCCGCGTCCATCTAGAAGTGACACACGTTCTGAGCAAGTGTCACCTGGCCCAGCAAAGAATTTCAGATCACTGTCCGAGTCAGGCCAGGAAGCCGAGCCAGGAATGCCCACCAGCCCCCGGGACACTTGGCTTGGGAGCAGGGGGGAGAGGGGGCATGTGTGCAGGAGAGCACCTGGAGGGGTGCCCTGGACTCCCCCTTCAAAGGGACCCTTTGTGCAGCTCAGAGTTGGAGACGGGGCCTGATGGCGGCCGACTTCTCTCCGAGTGCAACATCCATTCAGCTCTGGGGCCGCCAACCATCACCCGGGGCCCAGGGTGACCCGCCCTCCCCAGGCCCTTCCTCCTAGCAAGGCAGGAGGGTTCACTGGTTATAAGCTCAAGTCCTGAGCCGAGCACACCTGAGCCGGAATCCCACCTCTTGAAATGTGCTGAGTGCCCTTTGCCAAGTTACTTCCTTTCTGAGCCTCGATCTCCTCTCGCCATAGAAGACTGCCACCAGATTGCCTCAGAAGACGGCCGCATCATGAAAAAACACAAATTCAAGCCGTTTGCATGCTGAGAAGCCCTAGCTCGTTTGAAGAACTGCTCGTTAAACAGTAGCCACGGCCACTAGTTTCATGGGGGAGCCTGTGAATCCTGATCTTTTCTCAGCAATGGACACGCAACCATCTGTCCTCTCAAAAAAAAGTTAAAAGGCAGAATTTTAAAGCTAAAACTTTTCAAAGCTAATGTTCCATCTAGAGAGGACTGGCTATATTATGGTCGATCCCTGTGGTGAAAACAGTAAGAAAGAAGCTGTGGAAGTCTTATCACCATGGAAACAAGCTACGCCATCTGATGCCGCCGCTGTGTACCAAGCACAAAGCCGGACAGAGGTGGTGGTGCAGGCGTCTCGGCTCTCGTGTCTCTGCTCCCAGCAGAGCCTCTACAGAAGGCCGGAGCACACAGGGGCAGCAAGATCGCTGAATACCAGAGGACCATGTATTCCTGGAAACTAGGGCAGTCAGTCGGAGAAGGCAATGGCACCCCACTCCAGCACTCTTGCCTGGAAAATCCCATGGACGGAGGAGCCTGGGGGGCTGCAGCCCATGGGGTCGCTAAGAGTCGGACACGACTGAGTGACTTCACTTTCACTTTGCACTTTAATGCACTGGAGAAGGAAATGGCAACCCACTCCAGGGTTCTTGCCTGGAGATTCCCAGGGACAGGGGAGCCCGATGGGCTGCCGTCTACAGGGTCACACAGAGTCGACATGACTGAAGCGACTTAGCAGCAGCAGCAGGCAAGTCAGTAAGCACGGCAGGCGCTGGAAGGAGGACAGAGGTCCTGCACAAGCCCTGTCCTCAGGAGCTGTGGAAAGTCAGTGTTGGGAACACAGGCACCACAGCTACCAGAGGCAGACAGGAGGAAGCGGGGGACCCGGGCTCAGTCCTAAACAGACACCTCTGCACAGGGGCCAGTGACACACAGCACTGCTGGAAGAGGCCGGGAGTGGGGACAACCCAGACGGCCATCAGCAGGCAACCGGTAAGAGAAATCACAGGGCCACTGTGTAAACGAATAACGCCCCATCACCTGCACCGCAGTTTTAACGAGGTGATTCTAGTGGTGCCGACATGACACACTCTCCAAGATTCACTGTAAACGAAAACAGCAAGGGGAGAACACTGTGGTCCCATAACCACGGGGTCCTGGAGTGGGAGAAGGCATACTTTTGAGTGTACAGCCTTACACACGCACGTGCTGTCTGTGTATTTCATCCAGTGCTTATAAACATACAACACCTTTTTGATCAAAAAGAAAATAGGTAAGACTTCAAGAGGAAGAGAGGAGGCAACTGGGAAGAAGGAAGCATGAGCGAAGCCCGGCAGCCGGGCCTGCATGGGGCGGGGGCGGGGGCCGTCGGCCCACTGGTGGCCGGCACACAGGGTATGTGGAGAAGGGCAGCAGCGGACAAGGGGCTGGAGAGACAAGAGTCACACCAGCTCAAAGGCGCTGATGCCAGGCTCCACCTTGCAGCCAGGGGAGGGTCCCCAAGGAGCTGGAGTTGATGGGGTTGATCAGTTGAAACGGTCATTTTGTTTGTTTTCTTTGCAACACCTAGCAGGGTGTCTTGACTACACCAAAAGCTTCACATGTTTCTGGAACCAGGCTGAATGTAGCAACTTTTGAAATAATCTGGGCACATTCTCAGACCCTGTGAGGCAAATCCAGACCAGCAGAGCCTGGCACCATGTGGAATTCCCTGGGATTCCTTTGATCCGTGGCATGGGCCTGGCCAAGCTCACTGGGGAATGCCAATGCCCGTCCAGGGACTCAGAGCCCAGTCTGAGAACAGGGGCAGGGACTTCTCAGGCAGAAGCCAGGAACTTGACCTTTAAGGAACAACTGGGTGCCCAGCTCTACCCGAGCTAAGAAGGAAGTGCCCCAGAGTCCACAAGCAACAAGGGAAGACCTGCTGAGCTCATCTGTGGGGCACAGGTCCTACCCTGGCCTGCTCGGTCTTCTCTGAGCCCATATTAAGAACGACTTCTGACCGAGAACGGCTTCTATCTACTGAGCACCGACCGTGTACCAGGTGCTTTATATTCACTAGTTACACGACAGATGTAACTAATAACAGTTTACAGACAGATGAAGCAACCCACCAGGGTCTCAGGGGTGAGCTCCCGAGCCTGTGCTGCCCACCGGAGCCCACCTGCAGCAGAGCCCCACCTGACCTGCCTCTCCATCCCAAACGCATCCTTCAAGGCCCCGTCGAGCAACCCATACAACCTAGCAAGCGCACTCCTTGGCACGTAACTCAGAGAAATGCAAGCTTATGTTCCCACAAAGGCCTGCATGTGAATGCTCATAACAGCTTTATTCATAGCAGCCCAAACCAGGAAGCAACGCAGATGTCCTTCAATGGGTGACTGGCTAAAC
The DNA here is from genome assembly GCA_006408675.1 of Madoqua kirkii. Lineage (NCBI taxonomy): Eukaryota > Metazoa > Chordata > Mammalia > Artiodactyla > Bovidae > Madoqua > Madoqua kirkii. Next base: position 29,996 of record SJYC01078320.1, on the reverse strand, counting down.
AGACTGTGGGACAGACGTGCGTCGGGATGCCCCTCGGCACTGGAAAGGGACGAACCTTTGATACCCACTTGGGTGAATCTCCAGGGAATTATGTGTGTGAACAATCCCAATCCCTCAGAGGTTAATTACCGCCTGACTCTTATTTATGTAACAGTCTTGAAATGACAAAGGGACAGAATGGAAGACTAGCTTTAGTTGCTGCTGGGGTCTGGATGGGCGCTTGTGAAGGCAGGTGGGCAAGGGAGGAGGATGTGCGATGAAAAGGGCGGGGCCCCTCGAGGTGATGAAAATGTTCTGCATCTCTACGGCATCCGTGTCGACTTCCTGTTTGCGATTTGCACTGTCGTTTTGCAACGTGTTAACTGCTGTGGGAAACTGAGTGAATGATACACAGCACTTTCTATGATTTCTTACAGCTACATGTGAATTTACAATGACCTCAAACTTTAAAAACAAACGTTTCCTTCCAGTTTTACTGATATGAATTGATACGCAGCACTGTGTGGGTTTCAGGTGTACAGCATTATGGTCTGACCTACATACATCATGAAATGACCACAAGTTTAGTGAACACATCCATCATCTCGTAGAGATACAAAATGAAAGAAGAAAAAGAAATGTTTTTCTTGTATCAAAATTTTATTTCAAGACTTTTTTTTTTGATGTGGACCATTTTTTTAAGCCTTTATTGAATCTGCTGTACTATTGCTTCTGTTGTGGGTTTCTTGGCCATGAAGCACATGGGACCTTTGTTCCCCAACCAGGCATCCAGTCCACAACCCCTGCATGGGAAGGTGAAGCCTCAACAACAGGACAGCCAGGGAAGTCCCTTCCGGGTGTCACACTTCTAAGTGGAAAAAGCCCACTCCATCGACGCCTTCATCAAAACTCATAACACCAAACACCAAAGAGTGAATGACACTGCACAGATATATGAAAAAAAAAAAATTTAAGGGCCCCCCGTGGGTTCCACTGCCTGTACAGTGGTGCGGCAAGGACCCGTGCTAAGGGACTGGGCAAGCCCCGCCACTGTCCTACAAGTCACCTGATTTTGGTTTCCTCATCTTTAAAACCAAAGTGAGAACACCCTGCTCTGCGGGCTGCCGGGAGAATTAGGTTAAGCAAAGGCACGTAACAGCGCAGCACAGAGAAGGCCCCAGACATCGGTGCCCACTGCCCAGGGCACCCACAATGGCCAACGGGCACCAACTGACGCTGCCTGGAGTCTACAAGAGGCCTCGACCCAGCCCCGTGGCAGCCTGGCTCCAGGTCCTCCGTATCTACCCCTTCACAGCTCTGCTTCCAGCTTCCAGCTCCCGAGCACCGACGACAGGCTCACTCATTTCATCTAATTCCCATGAAGAGCTGTTGCTGCTAACAGGATTCCCATTTTCCAGATGAGAAGACTAAGGCTCTGGGAAAATAAATCAAGCATTTGCCCAAGATCCTGCAGCCTAGAAGGGGTGATGGCGAGATGTGAAGCCAGGTCTGCCTCCTCAGGACGCTACAGAGACAGGGGTGACTTGGCTTGGTCACACGAGCCTTTCCTAACAAGCAGCTCTCTTGGTTTTGTCTTGCAACCTGCAATGTGCTTTCTGCAAGCCCCTGAGCCCAGCTGTCTGATGTCACTGTGGTTGGAGACGCTCAGCTTCTGGGGAGTGGGAACCCTGCCCGGCGCACACCAAATTCCTTTATATATGCAAAAAGTTCTGTAAACTCTCAAATTCTATATAACTCTTCAGAAGATTACAGGAGTTTACCAAACACTTCTGTAATGCGTTCTGAAGAGCTACTCTTTGAAAAGAAACTGACCACACTGGAACTCGCCCAATTAAATGTTTCCTTCTTTTAATATCCTTATCCTGTGTTTACTACTTGTGCAACTTAGTTTTATAGCAGGAGAATATCTCACCACCCCAAACACAGGACTCGGAGCAAAACCTAAACATAACCTTGGCCGCTGACAGTGATTTTCCTGATGTCCCTCCCCCTCCCGTTCACCGAAGGAAACGGGAGAGAAACAGCAGTTCTGCAAGGTCCCGGGGAAGGCTGCGTGCCCTTCACAGCTTCGCTGACTTCTCAGCTGCTGGTGTGACAGACGCAATCTGCGGGCAGGCTCTGGAAGCTGATTTATGAACGTTTGAGGAAGTGCATCTTTCAGGGGGCCGCGCAGCCTTTTGCCAGATCCCGTGACAAACTCCTGGAAGGGCAGAGAGGAGAGACTGAATCCTGTGGTCACAGTCAGGGTCTACCTCTGCCAAGAGAAGGGAATTAAATCTGCCCGGGGAGGCCTTTCGCTGTGGCTTGTGTAGCGAAGGCATCTGAGTTTAAGGATAAGAAGTTAAAAGCTGCCTAGGAACTTTTATCAAGAGCCCATACTTTCCCAGACCGAGCTGATACTGGAAAGAGTCTGCAGTTTCAATAAGAGGACATGCCCAGAGAATGTGTTTCCCAGACGCTGGTGGAATGCTTCAACTAACTCCCTTGGCCTAGGTTCCCAAGTCTTCAGGTCCTACTGAAAAATGACCGATCAAAGAGCTAGGCCTTCACCACCTGCAATGCGCTGACAGAAAAACAGAGACAGATGAGACCTCTTACGTCAATACTTGAACACCAAGGACGCGCTCGACACCAAATATCACTGACGTAAGGCAACTCCACAGCAGAGGCAACAGACAGCAAAGAAATAACCTTTTATCCACCATCTTCCCAGGAGCTTCCTGGTCTGTGTTTGTGGAAATTAACAGGTGACATGGGGTCTACCTTTAATCACTCAGTCGTGTCTCTTTGCGATCCCGTGGACTGTAGCCCACCAGGCTCCTCTGTAGGATTCTCCGGGCAAGAATGCTGGAATGGGTTGCCATGCCCGCATCCAGGGGATCTTTCTGACTCAGGGAAGACCCGCATCTCCTGCACTGCAGGCAGAGTCTTTTACCATGTGAGCCACTGGAGCAGTCAGGCCCCCAGGCTTGCCATATCCTCAGAGCAGCCCTCCGAGTGGGCACTGCTGTTTCCCCATTTTACAGCAGGACAAGCTGAGGCCCAGGGTCACCCAGCTGTGAAGGGTAAAGCAAGGATTCAACCATGTCTGATGGATTACAATGTCTCTGTCTTAACCACCGAGGATTCTACTCCAAGATCTGTTAACATTTATCATAATTATCCCACAAATATTTGCTCTCTCAAACAGACCAGATACCAAGGCACAGACGCTGGGTTTGCAAGACAGTCCTTCTGTATAAGCTCTTCCCGAGGTGCCCCAGGCCACACCTCAACCTTCTGAGCCCAACAATGGAACTGGCACTAGGGGTGCCACCGAGGACGGAGTGGGGAGGCGGGCAGGTGGGGGCGAGAGCATGCGGGCACTGCTTCCCCACCCCAAACGCAGGGAGGTGCAGCCACGCGGGTGCCAGGAGGAGGTGCAGGGCCTTCCAGGGAAGCCAGGGTGGCCCAGGCCTGGGGCAGCGCTGCCGCTCCTCGCTACATCAGATTCTGAGTCCGTCGGCCCCCATCTCTCTGGGCTCCCACAGCCCACCCTGCCCTTCTCTCCAAGTCCACTTCCAGGGCGCTCTGGCTCTCCCCTCTAGGCGTGTCATCCGGGTGTGGACCTGCCTCTGGCCTCAACAGAGAGCCTCCGACAGCAGGAACCTGATCCGTGTCTGTTCGCGGACTCAGTAACACGCTGGGGGACGAGCGCTGGATGCAAGATCCAGAATCACTCCAGGCTTAGTCCCGGGTGGGCCGTGGCACCCTGGACGCGCGTATGACTTTGCTAAGCTTTGTGATCTGTAAGAAGTCAGCCCCCTCGAGTGGGAAGTTACGGAAGGAAAGGTCTCCCCCTGAAGAGGGGCCTGGGGGACTGAGGTCCCCAGGTGAGCGCAGTTCAAGCACAGAGGGGGCCCTCCTCCAGCACGTGGGAACTGGCTACCAGGTCACAGAACAGGCTCACCTCGCTGGGAGGTGCAGTGGCCGGATAATTGAACCCACGATTGAGTCTCATGGGCCCTCGGGCTCCCATCCACCTGTGGCAGGTGAGGAAACTCGGCTCAGAGAAGAAGCCAGGCCTGGCTACACCACACAGCCGACTCATGGCTGCTCAGGATTCTTGGGGGGCTGAGCTGTGAGAATCAAGCATCTGCTGTCCTTAGAGATACCATGCTCATCCCATCTCTGATCCCTTATCCCAGAGTAAAGTGTGTCCTTGGGGGTGTTTTCTGCAGTAACTAGGGTGATCGCCATTCCCTGGGCTAGACCTCCAGGTAGTCAAAAGCTGCCAAAGGCCCAGTCTTGGGGGAAGGATGAGCAGCCACGCCACCCAGCGGGAGAGGGACCCACCCCGTGCCTGCGCTGAGCAGAGCGGCCCAGGCTCCCTCATGAGGCTGTCTTGATGGAGAGCAAGCAAAACCCTTGCTTTGGTTCAATGAGCTGTTGAGCCAAGCTGGGACTCTGTTCTCTAGGACTTTACACAGTCACTCTCACAGCGCTAAAGGGATCTGCTGGGCTGGTTTTTGTTTTTTTTTTTTTTTTTTAAGCAAATAGCATTTCAAGAGGAGGGGGAGGAAGGACATTATTCAGGGACATGAAAGTGTTGAGACCCAGAGCCAAAACAAATCTGAACATGGGAACGAGACAGCCTGAGCTGCTTCTTGAAACTGAAGCCAGCTGCACGCATGACCTGTCAAGAGCTCATTCATCACGAGAAATAACTGACAGGCCAGTCTCCTATAAGCATTCCCGTGATCCTCGCTACCGCTGGAGTCATTCTAACCCGCCAAACCTGAGAGAGAGAGAGAGAGACAGAGAGAGAGACAGAGAGAGAGACAGAGACACAGACAGAGAGAGAGAGAGAGACAGAGAGAGAGAGAGCGAGAGCGAGAGAGAGCACGCGTGCGCGAGCGTCCTATGGACTAGAGTCCGAGCAGCGAACTCAAAAGGAAGGAAAGGAAGGCTGGGCAGGGAGGCGGAGGGGGTGGAGGACCAGCACTTACTGAGGGAGCACAAGCTAGACACCGCCTTCTCCTCCAGACCAGGGCGAGGCAGAGAACAGAGGACGGGCAGACAGAGCCGGGGCCCCGAGATAAGCTACTGCACGGTAAGCCACTTAGCCTAAGACGACCACGACCTGTTCTTCACTCAGACCTATTTACAAGCACAGTGAATGTAATCAAACCACGGTTAAGGAAACAAGAGAGAGGAGGAGTTAAAAAAAAAGAAAGAGAAAAAAATGGAACAAGAACAGAGGAGCTCAAGCAGTGCGGCCTCTTCCTGAAGGCGGCAGGGCTCGGGAGCCGGGGCTCTGGCCCGGCCTCTAGCTGAGCTCTATTTGCCAACTCACTTCCCCCGCGTGTCCTTGGTTCCCTCGCCTGGAAGCCTGGGCCACGCGGGCTCCGTGACTGCCCACTGAGCCCCAGCTGGGTGGTTCAGCCAGGTCCCGTGGCCTCTCTGAGCCTCAGTTTCCTCCCCTGCGTCATGAAAACGGGAGCCCGGGGGAGTGGTGACTCCATCAGGGAAGCTGAAGGTGTGTGGTGAGCTGAGGGCGGGCGAGAAGGGCTGACGCCTGCCCTGCAGTCACGCTCTGGTGGCCAGGCCTTGGCCGGCCTTTCCTGTCCTGCTCAGACCCGACCTCCAGCATTCTAGATCCGAGAAACCCGAACAACAGCAAAGGTCGAATTCTCACTCGCTGCCGTCGCAAGCCTGAGCCGTGACCTTCTGTACAGCTGAGTGAGGAGCAGGAAGCCACCTCGATACTCCCTGAGGGGCTGGTGACACCTGGGTTCTGAGGCTGGAGAGGGGGATTGGCCCCACCCTTCCGGATCTATGGGTGCAAACCGGGGTGTTTGCACAAGCACATTTTCCAAGCTTGCTCCTAAGCACAGCGGGGGCGCCTGGTGTCTTTCAGTGACATTAACAACGTTCAGGGATGAAGGAAGTTTCTTGGCAGGCCAGGAAGTTAAGTCACTCACCAGTTTTCACACCTTGCTCTCCTACCTTCTACAAAGGAATATCCTCCCCCTTGGCAAAATATTTATGGATTTTTGGTAAGCCGGAGGACCCGCCCCCAGCCAGGCTGCAGGCACACCTCCGAGCCAGCGGGGCTCGGGCAGGGAGAGGCGGTCCTGACCCGCTCCAGCCACACCAGCCTTGCCCTCACAGGACCCCCGGCCGCTAAGCAGAGTGCACGGAGTCCCCCCACAGCAGCGGCACTGGGGTCACAGCTGGGAGGCAGCCCCTCTCTATCTCAGGGGCCCTGCAGTATCACAAGTGTCACCCGGTACATGGGAGGTGACACAACGGTAAAGGACTGCTAGGGACGTGAGAACCAGGTCTCCCATCTGCCGCTCGCTTGGGAGGTCACACCCTGACCTCAACTTGTGGACCAGGGGCCTCACGCTCCTGAACCTACTGGTGTTACAAGGGCTAGTGCAGAAATGAATCAGCCCGGCTAACTCATCTACCCCGAAGCTTCCGCTCTCCCCTCCGCCCCTTGCACTGACGTTGGAGATCACTGTCAGCGGCCAAGACGAAACTCTTCGGGGTCTGTCGTCACGACAGGTACCCTTGAACTTCGGGGCACCTCACAGTCAACATTCTCCAAGCCGTGCCTCTGGTGCCTCCCAGGGGGCTTCCAAAGGGTGGGCCCAACTCCACCTAGATGACGCTGACATCAGCACAAGGCAGAGAGAGTCACTCTGTGAACAGCAGCCACCTGTCAGCACAGGCAACACCAGACTCTCGAGGAGGCGAGAGAAGGGCTGAGGTCCGAACTCACAGCAAAGCCCAGAGACTCGGTTCTGAATGATTTAGAACAGTTCAGGGGCAAAAGGCAAGGAGCAGAGTCTCGGCTCCTGCTTCACCTTCCGGCAGGGCGTGGGGCAGGGGAAGGGAGGGGCCCTTATTTGCAAACCCATCTCCACTTCCTCTAAGCGCCAGGGTGGATGTGACAACCAGCCTCTCTAGCACAGCCCTCCAGGGGGTTAAAGAGGAAACGGCAGGGCCAACCCAATTCCAGAAGCCCTGCTGAACTCTTGCAGGGCCTCCAGGGTATCCGGACAGCTCTAAGGGCCACTCCAAGAGCCCTGAGTCCCAGGAGACTTAACCCAGCCTCGGGAGGTGAGGAGACCACCTCCTTCGTCAGAAATGGCTCCGGCCCGGAAGAAACGCAGGTCCGTTCCACATTTGTCCACAGCATGCCCCAATACTCCTGAAAACCCGCAGACGTGCCCGCGGCTGCTGTCGTCATCACGTTACTGTCATCGTCCCCTATCGGGGCCAGAGGAACCAGGTTGTGGTGCAGGTTTGTCTGACCCTCAGGAAGTGCATTTCACTAAGTCAGCAGCTAAGCTCTACAGCCAGGCCTTGGAGCACCTCCCAAACCCACCAGCGGGCAGGCTGGCCTTTGCCCCACATAGAAGGGGCCTCGCCCTGCTCAGGAGCCTCCTCTGGAGGAGATGCCAAGCAGGCAAGAGCAGGAAAGGGCAATGCCCGCCTCCTTGGCCAGGAGGAAGCCCTGGGGAGGTGAGTGTAAATTATCAATATGCTGTTATAAATGACAATAATAAAGCTCTTTTTTTTTTAAAGAAGTTGTCAGACTGAGTAAGAGGACAAGATGAGACTGGATGAAATTTAACATGTCCTTGGACAGAGGTCAGCATTTGACACCAAAACCAAGCTTCAGGTGCGCTGAGTGAACGGTTAACAGCAGGCCTTCCTCCCGGAAAGCCGGCTGGGACAGGGCTGTGCTCACTCACTCCACAAGCCCTTGTCCAGTGACTGCTTGGTGTCCGCAGGTGTTGAAGACAAAAATGCATGTAAGCCACAGGCCCTCCGTCCAGAGAAGTAAATATTATTAACTGATGCATGAGTGAAATAGAAAGTAAAATGCACCAAGAGACGGAATACATTTTAAAAGACAAATAACATGATAACATGCCTGGGTGCATTCACCTGGGCATCAGCACCTTTACGGGGTGCATGCAAAGCCGTGCTGGGGTCTCCCCACTCTCACCCCTAATCCATGAAAACATAACTAGGCCTTCTGGAGTGCAAACCTGGACATCACCACCTTTACAGGGTGCATGCAAAGCCGTGCTGGGGTCTCCCCCGCTCACCCCTAAGACATGAAAACATAACTAGGCCTTCCGGAGTGCAAACCTGGGCATCACCACCTTTACGGGGTGCATGCAAAGCCGTGCTGGGGTCTCCCCACTCTCACCCCTAATCCATGAAAACATAACTAGGCCTTCTGGAGTGCAAACCTGGACATCACCACCTTTACAGGGTGCATGCAAAGCCGTGCTGGGGTCTCCCCCGCTCACCCCTAAGACATGAAAACATAACAAGGCCTTCCGGAGTGCAAAACTGGGCATCATCACCTTTATGGGGTGCATGCAAAGCCGTGCTGGGGTCTCCCCTGCTCACCCCTAAGACATGATAATGTAACTGGGCCTTCCGGAGTACAAAACTGGGCATCAGCACCTTTATGGGGTGCATGCAAAGCCGTGCTGGAGTCTCCCACCCCCTCACCCTTTGGGAGGGGTTTTCTTCCTGAGCAGATTCTTGTTCACATCAGTTATTAATAAACCAACAGAACACTCACTTGAGCCATGACGCTCATGAAGCTCAAAGCCCACAGCCTGCCCAGACGTGGCATTCACACCCACCAGGCCCCAGTAGCCAGGGCTGGCAGTCACTCTGTGGGCCCTGGGTCTGGCCACACCCGGGCGTCAGTGGCACTTACAAGCCCACAGTGGGTCCCACTTCTCAGAAGGGTCAGATACGGGAGGCACCAACAGAATAAAACAGTTTCTTCCCCAAACTTTCAGCCCAACCCAATTTAAAAATCACCTGCCTCCCACAAAGCGGAACAAAAGCAAAAACATAACTTGGGCAAACATGGTCTGTGCCATGCTACCGTCAACCAGGCAGCCTTCCCCCTTGAGCCTCAGACACCAAATTAATCTGCCCTACAGATTAGTCCTGCTCGGGTGCAAAAAATATGCATCTTCAGCATAGGTAAGACAGAAAGCAACTTGACTGCCTAACAGTAACGACAGGATAAACAGCTGCCCAGACATCCATGCAAGGGACAATATGCAGCTTTTCAAAAGACTTGATAGATACCAAGAGGAAACCACCTTCCAGTCTAGTGCTAAGAGAACAAGCAAAGAGAGTAGACACAGCAAGCTCCTATTTGGGTAAAACTAAATAAATGTAATCATAATATAGAAGGATGCAAAAAAACAATATGAGGGATCTTTGGGGAGAGGAAGTGGGTGGCTAAGAACAGTGGAGAGGAGGCTCTCCAAGGAATACCATTTTGCATGTTTTGAACTTTGAAGGTGTGTCTATGCAAAAAAACATATGTTTAAAATCAAAAGTCTGTATATATTTATATATGGTTGCACATCAATGGAATATCTCTGGGAGAATAAACAAGAAGGCAACAAGAGCTCTTCTAGAGAGAGAAGGAGAGGCAGACTAGGGAGACGGGGATGGAGGCAGGGAGAGCTCCTTGTCACAGCTGAGTTTGACCAAGTGTATATATTGTCTGTTCCTAAAAATCACACACACACAGCTGCCGGCAGTTACCCAAATAACCCCCATGGTTCCACGTGTCCCGAGCTTTGCTCACGCTAGCTCTCTGGTTGCTCGCCGCTTAGCCTTGTTCACCTCCAGCTGAGCTCACGACCCTCAGCTCTTAAGACTCAGTTCAGGTGTCTCCCCCTTCAGAAAGGCCTTGCCCACCTCACAGACGGAGAATCAAAGGAGCATGAAATGAATGGGCAGCGTGTCCATCTCCCCCGCAGGCTGTGAACCTCGGGAGGGTGAGAACCCATCACAGTCCCGAGTCACAGGACCTCACACAGACAGCTGCTCAGGGAAATGTTTGCTGAACCCAAAACCCACATTCACTCCGTTAAGTTGGGTCTCGACTTTGCTGATGCCAAAAGCTATTGAAACCTTTCCTGTTTGTGGGGTTTCTCTGCAGCTATCAAAACTGGGCTGTTGGTACTAATTCGAAGCATTGCACAAATGCTCTCCTGGTCCATAGAGAGGCTGGGCGCAAAGCTGTCTAGGTTCCACGGCAGCAGAGCAGGAGCAGAGCATGTGGTCAGAACAAAATCTCTCTCTCTGATACCACTCACCTCCTGGAAACTTGCAAATACCCATCAGGAGGCTCCCTGGGTGGGTCAGCAGGTTGGCAGGTGGCCCTTCACACACCCAATCCCAGGAAAACCTCAGCCCAGGGTCCTTCCCTGTGTTTTTTTTTTCCCCCCAAGTTCAGCTTTTACGAGAAGGCACCTGACTACACTCAGGGCTGGCGGGGAGGCAGCACCCCCAAATGCCGGCGTCCCCTGAGAAGCTGGAGGCCTGAAGGCCAGGAGCCAGCACAGTGAGCAAGGAGCCCAAGGGGCAGGACCAGCGGGGGGAAGCCAGATGCGCACGTGACACTGCGCTCCTGAACAAGGGGCAGCTTCTGAGGGGCTCTGATTCAACAGGCAGGCCCTACGCACACCCTGCCACCTCCTCCTGGTGCAGGGGCCGCGTCTCCCATCCCACACTGCCCAGGCTGGCCGTGCCAGGGTCTGAGAGAGGAAGGCAGAGGGACCCAGCCAAGCCCTCACACACCACTCGTTGCTCACAGAGGTATACCGCAAGGCACACCTTGGAAGAAAAGCCACAACGAACCTGGACCGTGTACTGAAAAGGCGAGACATCCTTTTGTTGGCAAAGATCCGTATAGTCAAAGCAACGTTTTTTCCTGGAATCATGTATGGTTGTGAGAGTTGGACCAAAAAGAAGGCTAAGCGCCGAAGAACTGATGCTTTCCAATTGTGGTGCTAGAGAAGACTTCTGAGAGTCCCTTGGACTGCAAGATCAAACCAGTCAATCCTAAAGGAAATAAACCCTGAATATTCATTGGAAGAACTGATGATAAAGCTGAAGCTCCAATACTCTGGCCACCTGAGGCCAAGAGCCGACTCACTGGAAAAGCCCTGATGCTGGGAAAGATTGAGGGCAGGAGGAGAAGGGGACGACAGAGGATGAGATGGTTGGATGGCATTACTGACTCAATGGACACGAGTTTGTGCAGGCCCCAGGAGACGGTGAAGGACAGGGAAGCGTGGCGTGCTGCAGTCCACAGGTTCGCAAAGAGTCGGACACGACTTAGGGCTGAACAACAGCAACAACACCGAGTGCCAGGGCAGACGCGAGCTGCAGGGCAGGAGCGAACTGTGGCCCCAGACAGGGAGGTCCCAGTCTTCCGGGCAGGTGTCCTAGAGGCGGCAGGAGTGTCGGGCTTCACGGAGACAGAGCAAGCCTGTCCAGAGGCAGCCGACTGCTGACACTCCCAGGACACCGGGAGCTGGGGGCAGGTGAGGCCCTCCCCACTTCAGCAGAAGGAGCCCCATGCTGCCCACATAGGCACGTGTCCGGCTGATGCCCGCAGCCCTCTCAAGCCCCTGGAGGGTGGGGGCTCTGCCATCCAGGGGCGGCCTCAGCTCCACCTCTCCAGCTCTTGGATGGGCGTCCCACGCCACCCCCTTCCATAAAACGGTAGCAGGAAGGTACCCAGGGTGAAACAGCTACTCTGCTCTCCCGGCGCACCAGCAGCCCGGCTCCGACCCACGCGGCTAGCTCAGCCACCCACAGACAATATGGCCATTGTGCTCGCTCCCAGGGGAGGGGGAGCGGCCACGTCCTGCCCCACGTGAGAATGTCGCGATCGTCCCGGACTCCTGAGTCACAAATATGTGATCAAGGCATGTGCCAAGCACGCGCTCACCACGTGTTTGCGTGCCTATGAAAGCACAAAAGCACAAGGGCCCATGTGCTTCAGCTGCTGGGGGACTGGGTCCGGGGACAGCAGAGGCCGGGGCAGTGAGAAGCGAGTCCCAGACACAGCACAGAGACGCTTCATTCAAAACCATGGCTGCTTTATTGTCCCCCCAGTTTTTGAGGGGAAGTGGGGGCGGGGAGGTGGGGGAAGTGGACAGCTTTTTACAAAACAAAACTGCACGGAAAACTGCGGAGTGAGGCAAGACCAGGGACTGCCATCGCGTCCAGCAACTCCATCCGAGGCTAAAGACAGACGGGAGACAGGCAGTGATTTCAGACTCACACGGGAAAACCGAAAACCAAAAATGAGGTGAAATTCGTCTTCACAGGCAGGCAGCCGCCACTGACAACAACACTGGTTCAGGACACCTGCATCAGAGGGCGCCTCCGCCTCAAGACTGATCCCTGGAAAGCCGTGGGAAGCAGGTGCAGAGCATGCACACTGCAGGGGAACCAGCTGCCCGCGAGGAGGCAGGTTACCCAGCATCTCCATGCAGATGTCAGCACAGCCCAAGCGCGGCCTTTCCTTGATGAGACAGGGTAAAATAAACCTACCCAGGGAACCAAAACTCAAAAGATCCCATGTGCCATAACTAAGACCTGGCCACCAAATAAATCAATAAATATATTTTTTAAAAAAAGATGCAAAGCTTTGTGTGTACGTCAGAGAACAGCAAAGTAAAAAGGGGATCAGAATCGCACGCAGGGCAGGCATCAAGAGTCGCTGGCTGGGAACCACACCCTTGGTGGGGCGAACGCTGGAGCCTCTTTCAGCAACATGGTTACCAGTGCTGTGGTTCTCAAAGTCGTGGTCCCGGGACAAGCAGCAAGCTGCTTCACCTGGGAACTTGTCAGAAATGTCAAGTTTCACTCCCCACCCCACCCAGAGTGAATCAGAGACTGAGCAGAGGCCAGCAATCAGGGCTTTAACAGGCCCTCCAGGTGAGTCTGATGCTCCTTGAAAGTTTGAAAACCAATGTTCTACTTGATTTGCTCCTTAGAAACTGGATACTTGGGAGGGGAGGACAATTCTGCAGATTTAAAAAACGGGGTCCATCAAAGTTGTTGTTCAGTCCCTGAGTCATGTCTGACTCTGTGACTCCAAAGACGGCAGCGCCAGGCTTCCCGATCCTTCACTATCTCCCGGTGTGCGTGCTAGGTCGTTTCGGTCATGTTAGACTCTTGGCGACCCTATGGTCTGTAGCCTGCCAGGCTCCTCCATCCTTCAGATTCTCCAGGCAAGAATACTGGACTGCGTTGCCATGCCCTCCTCTAGGGGATCTTCCAGACCCAGGGACTGAACCCACGTCTCTTAGGTCTCCTGCACTGGGGGTAGATTCTTTACCACTAGCATCACTTGGGAAGTCCACTGTCTCTCAGTTTACTCAAACTCATGTCCATTGAGTCGATGATGCCATCCAACCATCTCATCTGCTGTCGTCCCCTTCTCCTCCTGCCTTCAATCTTTCCCAGCATCAGGGTCTTTTCCAATGATGTGGCTCATCAAGAAGCCAAAGTATTGGAGCTTCAGCATCAGTCCTTGCAATGAATGTTCAGGGTTGATTCCTTTAGGATGGACTGGTTTGAGTCTCATGCAAATGTGCATGAGGTCAGAAAGGGGTGGAAGGTCTAGGTCCCACTACCAGCCCTTCATCTGGGCCAGGACCTGGGGACTTAGATAAAGATGACCCAGTGCTTGTCCTTAAGGAGACTAAAGTGACTTAGCAGCAGCAGCAGCAGCCCCTAGAATGCTCTCAAGACAGCAGTGGGGGAAAGGCCTTTGGGGTCCTTCTCAGGCGTCTTGGCCCTGGGGGTCGGAGGTTAGACCAAGCCCACAGGTGTGGAATGGATTAGCTGGGAGGGGAGGAGGAGACAGATGGAGAGGCAGAATATTTGCCACAACAGGAGGAAAAAAAATGGGGTTGAAGAAAAGAGAGTAAATGAAAGGAGTGACTGATACTAAATACCTGGAGGAATACGAGAAGAAAAATTCAATTCCTGGGGAAAAAAAATAGAAATTGCCATTTGGAGGCTCTTCACTTCCACTTGGTTTACTGAGTCTCTGTCGAAAAGAATAAGCTGAGAGACTCTGAGAAACGTGTTCTCATTTACCCTGAGAAATTTTTTCTCTCTCGACCACCAGCAGAAGTCATCTACTTGATACATGGCAGCTAGACTGCCTGTCAAGATAATTTAGAGATTAAATCTTTGTTTAAAAAAAGAAAATCCTGCATCATCTATTAAAATCATGGGAGCACTTTTGAACTAAGAAGATTAAACTGGGTGAAGCAACTGAGTGTGACTGTAGGGGGTTTGGAGGGGGACAGAACCGATCTGCAGGGCAACCGGAGGGAACCCTAGCCTGGAGACTGGCTTCCAAGCGTCAAGGGTCATCTTTCACGGAGCTCACTGGGGGTCGCGCGGGCAGTTTCAATGGGAGCAGCCAGGGGGAAGCCTCACAGAGATGAACAGAGCACTTCCCCGGCTCATCTCTGCAGGTTTCCTTGCAGGTGGCACAAGCAGCCAGGTAATGGAGGGAATGACTCTGCACCGTGAACCACACAACCCAGGGGACCAGAAAACCTAATCTGCCTTCTGATCGGCACGTCCACTCCAGCGATCTCAAACATCCTCCAGAGCCAAGCAGGGAATAGAAACAAGTGAAGCCTGATCGGGAGGAACCGTGATGCTGAGCAGGGAGCCCCAGGAGGCTGGATGGCTGGCTACCCCTGCCCGGCTGTGGGCAGGGGAAAGAGGACCCAGGATAATACTATATGAAAGGTCTTCTGATATGTCAGAAAAAGCTGACCATCTAGACTTCTTTGTACAATCTTGGTTTTTAAATGTTGTCAAGAAATGCAGAAGTGCCTAGAGCACCCGGGGGGCCAAACAAACTTTGCCAGGGGACCACATCTGGCCCCCAGAACATGGGCGCACAGTCCCTGCTCTACAGGACGCTGACTGCTCAAGCTCTGACGTCATCCAGACCACTGCACTTCATCTCGGTTTGAAGAGCCCGGTGGCTTTGCCCTGAGCACCCCACAGTCACGCATATCCATCTGTATCACTCCTGGCTGGTTCTGAGTTAGAGGAAGCCCTAAAAAGGACTAGAAAGCACAGACTGTCTGAAATCCAGAGAACACCAGGGCAGCTCCATGACGCTTGCAGTGGAGGCCTGCCTTCCCACCCGCATGATCAGAGAGGTGCGTGAGCTGCGGTCTTCCTAGGAGCAGAGGACGGCCGGGGTCTGCCCCACCCTCGCCAGGAGGCCTCCCTTCCAGCCTCTCCCACAGTGGGGTATCAGGCAAGGGGTGCTTCTACGCCAAGTTCTTTAAACAAATCCAAGTAAACCCGGCAGACGAAGAGATGGTTCTGGAGCCCCAAGGCCTACACGCAGCTGGCTGCCTCGATCACGACTCCGGCACAGAACACAGGATCCTGTTTTGATGACCTCTGTGCAAGATACAGAGATGAGACGGGGGTTTCCTGCCTCTGATTTCAAAACAGCCTGGGACAAATGAAGCCTTCTCGTACCACAACCACACATTCAGAGGGACAGCTCCATCAAGTAGGCTTTCTTAAATGTTAACCCACAGAGCAACCTACTGTCTTCCTGCAGGCCATGATAAGACAGTGGTGGTGGCGGGGGTGGGGGTGGGGGTGCTGTCCAGAGAAGGAAGAGACTCCTCTTGTAGATGGTGGCACAGTTCCCGACGGGGGATGGCACCAGGTGTGAAGGAGAGACGGGCTTTGGAACAGGAGAACTGGGGTCCGGCCTGTGAGGATGGGTCTGTGCTTGATTATGCCCGCAACTCAGTCCCCTCCTGTGGAGTGGGGCTCATTAGCCAACAGCCAGCTGCCTGGGTGACCATCAGACAAAAGACAGGCGCAGGGCCGGCACGCAGCAGGTGCTCACCCGGCACCAGCTCCCTAAGTAACGAGCCACTTCCACGGTGAAGGTGCTGTACCAGGGTCCCTGGGGGACACATATACTGCCCCTGTCTGGGTGGTGAGACCAGCAGTGAGCAATCCCGTGCACGGCCCCATCTGCCAGTGCTCTCAGGCCTCCACCAGCCTTAGAGGGCAGGCCCCGGAGACCGTCCTGAGTGGCTGGCTAGAGGCAAGCCGAGTGTCAGGGGAGGGCACGCCATCAAGCCTGGGCTTCCAGGGCTCTTGCTGCGTGTCCTCTCAACCCCAGCTTCCTCCTCACCAAGCACTTCTTTCATGCGGCTCTTCTGTGGCTAAACTCACCAGGCTCATCTGGTTTCCTCCCTTTCGCGCTCTTGCCCAAAGTCCGGGAAGCGCCTCCTGATATCTTAGGCTTGCATTTTGGAGATGTTTTCATCCTGACGCAAAGGGAGTGGGCGCTAAGCTGGGTGATGCGAGCAAACTGGACTCGTGGAAACCCAACGTGGACAGGCCCAGCCGTTCCCAAGGGCACCAGTGGACCGGACAAAATGCAGCATCTCGTGAAGGCAGTGAACCCCAGACCGAGACAGCTCAGCAGAAAACCACCCCACGGCGTCTCTCCACCTTCAGAGTCCACCAGCGTCCAGCAATGCGGGGAGGCGGTTCCAGCAGCAATGCATTTACAGTCGGGCCCCAGGCACAGAGCTCACATCCACACTCCCACATTTGCTGCCCCACCTCAGGAGGACTCTCCCCCTAACTAGCTTCCAAAGGGACTAGGAGTCAGCGAATGTGGGAACCAAGCAAGATGAAGAGTTACAGCTCAGCCCAGCTCCCAGCTAGTCAACAGACTGCCCCAGCGCTGCAGCTGCCGGCACTGGAATGAGAAAGGCACATGATGCTGGCTAGTGGCGGGGCCTGGAACGTCTCTTCCTTCTTCAGGCTACACAGAAGCCACCATTCTAAATGAACAGAGTCGTTCCTCATCTGTTGCCCATGGAAAACATAGCCATTCTATCAAAACAAAAATGTGCCCAGCCCAGCCCAGGAGGAACAGTGATACGACCCATCGGGTCCAGGTGGTCTGGAGCGGAGTGTAATCTGAACACCGGCAAGGGAGGATTTCTGTGGACTTCCACACAGCCCAGCATGTGTGTACACCTGTGTGTGTGCACACACACACACACCAGCGGGGGGAAGTGCTGGGCACAGCAGAGCTGATGTGGCCACCACCCCAGGTGAGCCAGGAGCCGCGGGTAGAGGAGCTGGGGTCACAGGCTGGAGTGGCAGGGCTGAGGGGGTCCTCGTGTAGCCACTGGTTACTTGGAGTTGGGCACTGTGGTCTGCACAGTATGGGGCTTGCCCTCAGTCACAGAGAAGGTAGGTCTGGGGGCAGCTTCTCCGTTCCAGGAGAAGGCCCCTCTCTGTCGCATCACACATTTCTCCATCACCTCCGAGTCAACGAACTCACTTTGCACCCTGTGTTTTAGGACCAGGGAAGCCTGTGTCCTTTCTTTCCCTGGAGTGCCTCCTCCATACTTCCGGTTCCCTCGCACACTGGGAGACGGCCTGGGATTCCCGGGTGGCTCAGGGGTAAAGAATCCACCTCCCAACACAGGAGATGCAGGAGACTCAGGTTCAATCCCTGGGTCAGAAAGATCCCCTGGAGAAAGAAATGGCAACCCCACTCCAGTATTCTTGCCTAGAGAATCCCATGGACAGAGGAGCCTGGCAGGATACAGTCCATGGGGTTGCAAGAGTCAGACACGATTTAACACACGCACGAGAGACCAGGCCTAGCGCACTTCTGTCCCCAGAACGTTCTGTGCCGCTGGGCTGTTTTATATCTGCGCCTTCCAACGTGACAATGAAGAACCGCACATAGCTCCTGAGCACATGACGAGTGGTTACTGCAGGTGAAGAACTGAATTCTTAATTTCACTGTTTCAAACAATCATAATTGTGTCTATTATCCCTCAATAAAGCTGGAAAAAACTTTAAGTGGCTACCCGTGGCGAGCGGCTACCATGCTGAACAGCACAGGTTGTATACAGAGCCATCCGTACAGGCAGTGGGTCAGCTCGTTGGTTTTTTTCCTGTAATAGGCTGGAAAGTAAACGTCTTGAGCTCTGTAGACCACACAGTCTACCCCACTGCCTCCCACGACCTCATCTGGTCTCTCCACAGATCCACCCAGACCCCAGGCAGAAGCAGCCAGCCTGCTCTTTCTCTAGCAGGTGCAGGCAAAAGGCTGGCCGGGCATCCGCACTTCAAAGCCAAGGATACCAGCAGGCCAGGGGCCCTCAGGCCAACCCAGAGCCTGTGCCAGGCTGGCCCTGTTCTTCCGAGGCTGAGCCGAGAGCTCCGGGCCACGACCTAGAGCAGAGGTCCTGGGGTCTTTTCTGTAGCCCTTGAGGACATGCCCGAATCTTACAAAAGGTTCAAAAATCTGACACTTTCCGTTTAAGCAAATTAGAACCCAATCACCTGCGGACAGGCCACCCTCTACATGCCTCAGCCGGCAGCCCAGGTGCCTGATGGACGTGGCTCTTCCCCTCTGCTCTGCAGCTCACCTTTTGGGTCCCTTTCAGCCTCCGCCAGGCCTGACCACTCTTACTTTTCTTTCTAATAGGTGAGGGCGGTTTGCTAACTGCCCTGGGAATCAGAGGAACAGGAGCAGCCAGCTTACTGAACTCTCCTCGAGACGAAATGTTGACGTACAAAACCTCCCACAGGGCTTGGAAAACACACCCTGAAAGCCGAGATGGGCTGCAGAAGGGCCCAGACTGGGAGGTTCACCATTCTCCTTCGTTATCGTCCTCTGGGCCTGAGTCACGCGCCACACAGCCACCAGGGCCTGGAATCCTGGCTGGCATCTGAGGGTGTGGAGTCCGAGGCGCCAGGTGACCCGTGCAGAACATTCTGGCATCTTTGTGTCAGCAACTCCCCACCCTTTGAGATCACCAGCGAGAACCCAAAGGGCACCCAGACTGCTTTTCCCATCACACCAACGTGGCTACTTTATTCTCCTTTAAGGGGAAGAGAAAAAAAAGCAGGTTTACCCTGAATCAGACTTTTCCAGCTCATGCAATGCCAAAAGGCTTTGTTCATTTCGATTCCTTTAGTTCCAGTACAGGTGCAGGCAAGGAACTCTGGAAGGTCTTGGGAATCCCAAGTGCCCCCACTGAAAGCAAGAGCTACCACTAAAATCAACACAAACCACATGCCTCCGGCCAAGTAGGTGCCACTTGGTGATAATTCCCTGTGTAGGGGGCTAGTCTTGGGCTCTCCCAGGAGGTCACTCAGAGGTCAAAAGGATGGGGCCCCTGAGCAGTCTTCCCAGAAAGGGGACCCTAGTAAGGAGCAGGCTGTTCCCATCTCCTCCTCCCAGCTGCCTCCTCGCCAGCTTCCAGCGAGTGTCCGACTAACCAACCGCTACCTCTTTTGACCCTCATCCCTGCCTTCTCTCCTGGGTCACTCTGTGGTCTCCCAGGTGTCTGCTCCAACCCCTCTCCACAGTGTTGCTCCCCAAGCACCAAGCCTCCCAGAGAGAGAAGCATCAGCAAGTGCCCCCAGCTCCCGCCCCACGAGGATGAAGTTCGGACTCCTCCGTCTGGAGCCTGCACCATCCTGACTCACGGCTGAGCTGCGGGCCCAGCGGTGCGCTTCCCACCCTCGACGTCCTCCACCATGAGGGGGTGGTCTCTAGGCGCCACGCCGCCTTCGAGCTCCCCGCTCCCTGTTCTGAAATGCCTCCTTCCCCGCCCCCACCCAAACCCCTCCTTCCTCAAGCCTTCTGCTCACTCTGCTCCCTTGAGCTTGGTTTAAATGACCCCTCTGTGACCCCACGGGACTGGGGCTCACCAGTGGCCCGTGGACCCACACGTCCACGACACTGCCCCAGGCGCGTGGTGCGAAGTGCGTGAACACAAGTGCAGTCTGCTGGTCTGTGGCTCAGGTCCACGAGTTCCTCAAAGGCAGGGATTCAGGTCACTCATCTCGGGATTCTTCAGAGATGCTGACGCATACCGTAGGCGCTTCCTAGCCACTGACTGAATGGGACTGCGCCGGGAAGGGGGTGCCGGGGGCCAGGGAGGAACCAGCAGGCAGAGTGCTCTGTGGCTACCAGAGGAGCCGTACATCTGCAGAGGCACACGGGGCAAGGATGACGGGCTCTGTCGCAACCAGCAAGGGCGGAGGCAGCCCGGACGACCTGGTCAGCCCCCTCACACTGCCCCTCGGTCACTGAGCTTCGTGAGGTCCAGGAAAAGGGTCTGTGTCGAGGCCACCCGAGGCCAGTCACCTTGGTGGGCCCTCTACGCGGAGAGCTCTCTGAAGCCAGCCCCAGCCACCCAAGCCAGACTGAGGGCAGGAGCGGCTACGGCCCGGAGTCGGGGCACCACCCAGACTCAGTGAACAGTCTGTGCACCCCTGCAGGAATGGGTCTCCCCAAAGCTCCCCAAAGGAGAGGGTCTCCCCAGGAAAGGGTCTCCCCAAAGCTGTCCGAAGCAGAGCACCGATCTCTCGGGCCAAGACTGTCCACCTGCTCGCCCCACAGGACAGCCAGGCTGGCGCTGACAAGGAGAGGCACCAGGAGGACTCCCCTGGCGGTCCAGGGGTCAGGACGCCACGCTTCCGCCGAGGGCGGCGCAGGTTCAATCCCTGGGCGAGAACGAAGATCCCGCAGGCTGCGCAGCGTGGCCGAAAAAGCAGAAAGATAAACGTGAAAATAAGAAGACGTGGGGAATGGAGACTGCCAGGGACCACTGGCCTACCCACTCCCTGGGGAGGGGACGGCCCTCCCTTCCATCATCCCAGTCAAGGATCGTTTGAAAAGCTCTGATGAGCTTAGATGAGCTCTTGCTGCTGGAGAAATTGCTGCTACGTCCGGGGCGAAGTAGAGGGGTTCTGGAGGCAGTGCACTCGCACCCCAAGAGTCGGGGAAACGCGTCCCAGCAAACGCCCCAGCTCCAGCCACATAACCTGACCCAAGAGGACATGGGCAGTTATGAAGGGCAGTTCAGCAAGGTGAAGGGAGGGGGCAAAACAAAGACATCAGTGGTGGCGAGTCTGCGAAGAACCTTAAAGACAGTGAAGGACTGCCACCCTCAGTCCTCAGGGGAATGCAGCCAGGAAGTGGCCACAGAATTCCTTCCCAGACAGTGGTGAGAGCAGAGCCAAGATAACCGGGCCACACAATGACACACATCCAGTGTTCCATGCTCAGGACCAAATTCAATCACCTTTGGTAAACAGGAGATTTTGTCTCCCAAGCAAAAAAGCTTAAAAGATTTCACCCATCTTAACTGAAGAGACACTGCAAACTAGAGCGTAACATGGGCTTTCAACCCTTCTTCCCCCTAAATCACAAGACACCCGCCACGGGAGACTGTGCGTGGAGAAAGGCACTCTACCTGACCTGGCCTCACCTGGCCAGCCAGGGCCAGCTCCAAGGCAGTCCCCACTGCCCTGTCCCTCGTCCAGTCACCCACTGGCCATAGGGTCAGTCACCCCGGTCCTTCCCCTCATCGGTCCCGCCAGGAGCACATGCCTGCCACGGGCTGCACCGCAATGTCCGCTGGGCTCTGAGGGCCCCCAACCGTGGTTTCCCAAGGTTCCCCCCCCAACCCAGGGGCTGGGTGCCACTGACCTGGCCACACTCCAGACGAGGGAACCCAGGCAACAAAGGCAGTCCCGCCTAAGAGTGACCAGTAAGTAGAGGGCACATCTGGGATTCAAACCCTGGGCACTGATGCCAGAGCTGAAAACCGCCCTTGGGTTTCCCTTCCTCCCTGCCCAAGTTCCTCTGTAGTTCTCTGGCTGGCAGAACTTCTGCCCTCCCAGTCCGCTCACGTCCCATGGGCAGCACCACACCCTTCACTGGGGGGCTTCCTGGACAGGGCCCCACCCAACCCTGAAAGCATTAGGAGGCAGGGTGGGCGAGAGGAGAGACCGAGGCCACAGGGGTCACACAGCCAACCGAGTCCAGCGAGTGAGCTTCGTGGGCCCGCCACCCTCCCCTGGGGACTCCCATCGTCTGACTGCCCCTGGGCTTTCAGGGGGAGGGGGGCCCCAGGACCATGCCAGAGGGCCCCCTGCATCCCAGACCCTGCCTGGAGTCTCAGAACCACAGACCCCAGCCCCACCCCTGCCCCCATATCCTGAGTGCAGAGGCGATTGGCTGTGGAGACCTGTGTCCTTCCACCTCCAAACTGGCAGAGAGGCAGCTTGCAGGCAGCACCCGGAACCTCCCTGCACTCCCAGGCTCCAGGCCAATGTGAAGGCCAGAGCAAGGGGAATTCCAGGCGCGGTGCAGGCCTCTCCCAACCAGGCCATCAGAGCACTTTAGCCAGAGGGCGGCGGGAAGGAGGGCGGCCTCTTGGGGGGAGCCATCGCCTCCCCCCGGGGGAAGGGCTCCAACTGCAGGGACACAGCCCTGGACAGACGCTGCTTCCTGGGCCCCGCAGCAGGGCCTGGCACATGGCCACCTGGGCCCTCTGAGAGGTGGCAGCTCGATGCCCAATCTCTAAACGCCAGGGGCCACCTCCCCAGACGATGCCCCCTGCTTATGGCAGCAAGCACATCTCTGCTGCCGTGGGGGCAGCCACTGGGCCAGGAGGGAGCCTGGTGGCGGGGACAGGATGGAGGCCATCTCGAAGAGCTGGGAGGTCACCATCCCTCAAACCCGAAGCCAAGTCATTTCTCTAAGCAGCAGCACTTTCAGCAAGCGACGGAGCGAGTCCCCCAGCCACAGACTGTGCTGAGGACTCAGTGAACGAATGAAGAAAAGTGGCCAGCTCTGCGAGGGACGCCCGGCAGGTGTCCAATCAGTGTCTGCTAAATGAAGGCAGGAAGAACGGACCCCCCCCATGCCCGACCACCTCATTAGGCCCGAACCCAACTCCTAGTTGAAGGAGAAAGAGCCGTTATTTATGCGCCACCACCAGCGCCCAGAAGAGCAGATGGACAAACCTTTGCCAAAGCGACCAAAGGCCTTTTGATAAAGCCCGAGGTTTCAGCACTTCCCCTCGGGTCTCAGTTTTCCCGGTGGACAGTGGCGTACTTAGTAACCCTGCACTCTCAGTGACTGAAGGGAGGCCTGCTGCCCCCACATCGGGGAGGAAGTGAAATCTGGGACGGACGGTCCAAGCCAGCTGAGGGTGTCGGAGGGCATGTCTCACCAGGCTAAAGAGCACTGGACGAGGACCACGCTGCCTGCGGGTCTGGACGGCACAGCACACCATCTCCTGAGCGAGACGGCGTCCCGAAGTCTCACCGGAGAGGAGGCAGCACTGGAGTAGCGGACCCGGGGGCGTGGGGAGGGTGGGGACGCAGGTTCTGGTCTCTCTGTGCACCGGCTCACGTGACCGGGCGAGAAGTCACCCCGTCTCTGGCGGTGGGATTCACCTTCTGTAAGATTCCATCAGCAGGCCACGGCAGCTCCTGCTCTCCCAGCCCCTGGTCACCCGACACGGAGCTCTATGAAAAGCGTGATCTCAAGTATGTAGACGGGCGGGTTCCCGGCAGTCAGGCACCCTCCCGTGGCTCTCAGGATGACACTCACTGCAAGCCAAGATGAAAAGGACCAGTGGCTCTCTGAGAATCACCGATGGACAAAGCTGCTTCCTCCTGCCCCGGAGCCCCACACAGACACCATGTGCCCAGCCTCCAGAAGGAATGCGGGGCCTACGTGACAAGACTGAATAGAAGCTGCCCTCTTCACTCCAGAAAGGAGGTGGCTCAGAGGGGCTGTACCAAATCCTGTGAGGGCCAGCGAACACCTGGCCGGGCTGAAACAGCAACTACCTGGATGATGCCTGCAGCAGGCGCTGGGCCCAGGGGTGGGTACCTCTCAGATTCTCCTTCGCCGAGACATGGCGGCACAGTGGAAAATTCCAATAGGTTTATTCCACTCCTGAACAGGAAGGCCCCTAATCCCCTACGGAGAGGGAGGTATACGCAGGGTCTATTCCAGTCCTCATGCCTCAGTCTTAGATGCGCAACGGAATCAACTCAGAAGCTTTAAAAATACCAATGCTGAGTCCCACCCCTTCTCTCCAAGATTCTGATGTAACTGGTCGGAGATGCTGTCTGGGCATCCAGACTTTTTTTTAAAAAAAAAAACCTCCCCAGGTGATTCTAACATGCAGCCAAGGTTGAGGACCACCTCTCCACCTCTCCACACTCGGTCATTGGAGGTCCCAGGCCTCTCTCACAAACCCCTGAGGAGCAGAAAGGCCAGAAGACCCAGCCAGGCAGCCCTTGCTAGAGATGGGTCTCACTCTACCTCCCCCAACCCCCACCTCCACCCCCACACACAAACCAGGATCAACCTGCAAAGAGCCATCTGTCTGAGACAGAACGCAGGGCCTCTGCCCAGCCCTGGCTGGGGCATACCAAGTGCCCACACACTGGAGGATGGACAATTGTGTTCAGTTATTTGATTACTTTAGGCATGTAAACAGAACATGATGTTGTGCAAACCTGGGGTGGCAAGTACCACAAAATGATTTACTCTGAAACATTTCACTCAGCTACCAAAAAAAAAAAAAGGAGATAAATGCTGGAAATCCTTTTAACAATCTCTTTGAAGGGAAAATGGGATCTGTATACATGGTGATGCTTCTAATGGGCTGCCAGATTTATTTCCCATTTCCCCCAGAAGGTCACTAGGAATAATCATATTTTCCTGTGAATCTGTCTTTTGTAAAGACAAAGCGAAACATTTCAGTCTTCCCAACTGAGGCACTGCCTTTGGTCCTAGGGCAGATACAGCAATAGAATTCAATCATTCCTTTAAAGGGGGAAGAAAAAAAAAAAAGACTGCAGAAAACAGAGGGGCAATGGAAAGAGGCAGTTAAAATTTCTAAGTTTCCCTGTGGTGTTAACAAGACTAAACAAAATTTATGCTTTGAGATAAAACAGAACTCAGTGCCTCCGCATCTTATGAACACAGTGTATGGAGAGCGGGCAGGCTTGTGGAGCCAGAGAGAATGAAAGAGAGCCCCCAGACGCTCAGTCTTCCAGCTGCTGTGTCCCGGCGCCTCCCTCAGCCTCAGTTTCTGCAGCTGTGACCGCAGGACTGCTTTGAGAGTTGAGAGACGCTGGATGCAGAGCCTGGGGCAAGGGTGAGCCTCCACAGCCAGTGGGCACTGCTATTATTTCTGAAATAGCCCACCCCCGTTTCAGCTAAATCCCGCTGCACCCAAGTTTTGTACAGGCCTGCATCTTGGGAACCCCATTATATCATCGCAGGAGGAAAATCTGTTTCTTTGTTTTGTGGGAGAGTCAGAACAGCCAGGAGTTGGCCTGCTCCTGCGTTCTGGGGTCAAATGGGCTTTTTACCAACATGATTTGCTTTCACCTCCTGAGCAGGAAGCTGGGTAGAAAAAGTCCCTCCAGGGACTACAGCTGCCTATGGGTGGGGGGGAGGCTGTGAGATATTCCTGCACAGTCGGGCCAGGCTGTCCCCCTCCCCTCTGCAAAAAGCAGCATCCCAAGCATCAACCCCCCCTCACCCCACAGCAGGAGAGGAGAACCATAAAGAAGCGGGGTGCCCGTACACTTCTCCCTGACGTGATGTGAAATTCTACAAGGTAGACCCTTTGAAATGCAAAATCTTCCAGAGTCCTTCAAATGTGTTTTTATTTTCTTGGGTTCCTAAGGCTGCTTTCAGACCCACCCATCAGCATTTCCCCTCTCAATCAACCCACACTTAGCAAAAAAAAAAAAAAAAAAAGGAAGAAGAAGATGAGGAAAAAGCAGCAGGAGGAGCAGGAGGCAGCTGCAGCAAAGACGGCTCTGTTTTTTGAAAATGCTCAAGTATCTTCAAGCTCTGCAAAGGGGAAAAGAAAAAGAAAAAGCTTGTCCTCCACTTCAGCCTCCTGTATCCCTCCTCCAGGACACCCCGAAGCCAAGTTTCCTCTGGAAGGTTTCCTCCCCTCTCTGCTGATGCTCAGGTTCTCAGAGAACTTTCCCGAGACAAGAACCCGGGTGCCTCCCGACCAGAGTTTGGGAGGGTTAAGACCGGCACCACCAAAACCACAACCCGCAATTTTCGAAGCCCAAACCTTGATCCAAAACCGTGTGCACAGGAGGTTTGGATTAAACATCAAAGAAGAAGTTACCTTACAACAAAGTTGTTTGGCCAAGAAAATTACTTCGCCGTAAGAAGAACCCTCGGGAACGGTAAAATTGCTTTTGAATATAGACTTTTCAGTGGCTGGGGTCATTAATCAAGTTAATGTAAACTGAGCTAAAACAAAAATTTTCTGAGCGAGTCTCTGGGCACATCAGCGTATCTAAGCCTCTGGGTTTGTTTCCAAAGTTCATATCCCCGGCACGCAATGAAACTACTGTTAATGGGGTCAGCTATTACGGTGCAGTCCCCGACCTTGGGCCATAATAAAGGTGACTCAGTCGTGTAGAAAGAACCCTCATAAAGTTAGGCAGGAAACAAACACAGAAATTAATCAGAGAAGGAGAGTCAATGATTTTGGAAAGTTTGTTCGTTAGGCAAGTTTAAACAGCAACTCTCCCTGGATGCTCAGACATTGCAGAAAAGAGCTGGGGGAAATCAGTCAGTATTCCTCACAGCACCCAAGTCCCCCGGGCCGGCTCTGCTGTGGAGGGCAGAGGGCAGGCCGGCAGCTGGACCAGGCGAGGAGGAGAGTGGA
Source organism: Madoqua kirkii (assembly GCA_006408675.1). Lineage (NCBI taxonomy): Eukaryota > Metazoa > Chordata > Mammalia > Artiodactyla > Bovidae > Madoqua > Madoqua kirkii. Next base: position 3,570 of record SJYC01078320.1, on the reverse strand, counting down.
GCCAGCAGAGTTAAGCCAAGCAGAGCCCTGCCAGCCCCGGCCATGTGCTACATGCTGGCAACAAACCGTTCTTTCAAGAGAGGGTTAGGGTGTGACAAAAAGGACAGCTGCAGCAAGATGAGAAGCTGAGAGGCAAAAACCTCGAAAAAGTCCCGGGTTTGGGATTCTCCTCTCAAGTCCACCCCGCCCGCACAAAAAAAAACCACCTCTGGGGTTTTCAAGGGCTAGTGAATCTATTAAAGTGCCCCCCTTGCTGGATCAACTAATGACAGCCCCTCCACATCTGGTTTCCATTGAAAACCGAAATTTGTATTATCAGCATATTACATAACAAATTATGCCCCCAGGTTTCTTTTATTACACATCAGAGAGGTGTGTGGAGTGGTGATAATGATGGGAGTTGTGCTGATCTGAGTATTTGCTTATTTCAGTTTTTTTTTTTTTTTTTTAAGGGCAAGAACAAAGTTTTCCACACACTTTATGCAATCCAAAAGAAAGTCACACTGCCTGGGTAAAACATCAACGCAACAATCCAACAGTGGGTCCGAGGCACAGTCTTGAGCACCCGCTGCATCCAGCGGTGGGTAAAGAAGGGTGTGCTTTCTCAAAGAGCAATGCAAAGGTACACAAAGTTGCTCCGGAGCGTCCTCTGCCGTCAGCTCCCAGAGTTTACGCAAGGCTCTTTTCCTCTCCAGCCTCCCACAGCGGGAGGAAAGCTGGCTGGCCTTTCCTGAGCTTCCATCATGGGCCAGGCGCCTGCTCCCTGGACCCATTTAAAGGACACCCAGCCCACTAGGCTCCCAGAGAACGGGGGAGATGGTGGGGCTGGGCGAGAGTGAAGGAAGAAATCAACAGGGGAATAAAGGTGAAAAGGTGTGGTGGAAAAGAGCCTAAGAGGTAACCACAGGGCTTTCTCCCATAAAACGCCAATTAAGTGCAGCAGCCATGATTACAATACGGTATCTTAAAGCCCTGTTTCTTCCAAGAATTTTACGAACTTCCAAAAACACTACTGCTACATGTGACTTACCCTGAACTGAAAACAGGAGGGAGAAACTGACTAAAAACATCATCATTAATCAAAACAGTGGAATGCTCTACTTGTCCCGCTAGCCTGGGGACATTCAAGCCCACTTCTGCAGCAGCTAGCTGCAAGCTTTTTTTAAAACTTGCTTTCTATGTTAAAATGACTGCATCGCAATAATCACTTCTCAGGGGAAAAGAAGTTCTTGGGTAGAATTATTGGAACAGGTCATCAAACCACCTTGTTCTCTGGAGGGGAGCATTTGGAGACAGCAGCAGGCCTGCCCCATGCCTTTCTTTCATTTTCTGGGCTGCAGCAGCACCCTGTGAGCTAGCTCCTCGGTCTGAACCATGGCTGGCAGGATCTCGGCCCTTGCCAAGCACAGACACTGGGTCAAGGGTTACCAAGCCTGAACTTAAGACCCAAACCTTCTCCCACTAACATGGGCCTATCAACTGGGGCAAGTAGCTGTATTCAGTTTATCTAGCTGTCCCTAGCTGAGAAAATGGGGGGGGGGGGTAGGGAAAAAAAGAACTACAGATCGGCAATTCAGTATCAAAACTGTAACTGAGACAAGTTACTAAGTGAATAAATTAAAATGAAACCAAAACCTAGCCAACTGCAGAAACAGTGAGACAGAGTTTCACCCAGTCTAACTCCATTCCTTTCCAAGTCCTCAGACCTGATAGCGTCCTGCTGTAATCACCCAGAGTCCAGGATTCTGGATCGAGGAAGGATCGCCCTCCAGCCAGTGGGAACTGCTGGGAACACATATGCTAGGATGTCATTTGGAAGTCTGCTAATATGTTGTAAGCTGCACAAGACGCTTGCCTGGCTTCCCAGGCCAATAAACAATGCCATTCCAATTCCTGCAGCAGTCAATAGAAAACAGCCCCTTGTCTCCACCATCCAACAATTCAACAAACATTTGTTCCTGTTGAACAACCGTCAGCCTGGCTCCATCTGCACCGGCTCCGGCAAGGCGAGCTGGCGGAGGCGACGGCACAAACGCCCGGCCCAGGTCCCCGAGCACGGGGCGCAGCCCGGCGCGGGGGGCCACTCGCCCAACAACCCCCCCACCCCACCCCCGGGTCCGGAGGCTGTAACGTATGGAAGACTCGGAGTGTGGCCTATAGGAGGCAGAATCCCATTCATCAAATGCTGCAAAGAGCTGTTCTTTGTTCACCGTCGTACGAAGTACAGTACGTGTGAATGAAGCCCGGCGTTCGGATGCAGGGAGCCTGGCTTCAGGGGGCGTCCGGGAGCGAGGGACCTGGCTCTCGGCACTCGCCAGGGCTCCGCCACCCGGTATCAAGCCATGAGTATTGTTCCTCAAGTCTGCGGGAGGGGATGGGAAGCTGGCGGGGGGCGGCGGGGGCCAAGAAGGCACTTTGGGCAATGCAAACCCAGGGCCCTCCCCGGACTCTGGGAGCCCTCCCCTTCTTCGTGCCCACCCCACCAAGAGAAAGCCCGAGTGGGGAAGCCGACTCCCACGGGCTTGCAAATCAAGGACTGGCAAAGATGGGACTCGGCCAGGGTGCCCTGTGCCGGACGGCCCTTCTCGCCATGTGCAAAAGCCACGCCGGCACGGCCCTCCACCCCCACCCCATTCCGCAAGTCCCTGAGGCCGCGGCCTCCGCGGGGGCTTTTCCCCGCCGCGGACAGGGTACTCTACCAACCCCAGCGTGACCTCTCCGGCCGGTCCCGCCGCCGCGGAGCCCGCCGCTGCGCGCCCGCATCCCGGGGGTGGCGGACGCAAACTTCCACGAACAAAAGAGTTATCTGCAAAACGATGCGGGAACTTCGGGGTGCGCGGGGACGCCCGGGTCCCCGGCGCCTTCGCCGGGACTCAAGTTGAGACGTGGAGAGGAGGGAACACCCCAGGGCGCAGCAGTGCCCGCGCCCGCCCCGGGGAAGCGCAGACTTTTCCGCAGGGGCCGTGCTGGCTCGCTCCCCCGGCTGCGCTCTGACAAGTCTCACGCATGCACCAGCGGCGGCACTCGGCGCCTCGAGAAACCGCCCGGCCCCACACGAAACCAGGCAGGCGGACCAAAAGGAAATCAGCCACACAAATATTGACAAAAAAAGGGGGGGCTAAGGCCAGTGCACCCCGCGAGCCAGGCTCCCTACCGCCGCGGCCGGGGCGCACTAGCCAGGGACCTCCGCTCGGGACCGGCCTCCCGGTCGCCGCCGCCGCCGCCCGGCCCGAGATCGCTTACTGTGCGCGGCGGGACGCTCCGGCCAGGGGCCCCGCGCAGTCGCCGCCGGCGCTCGCCGAGTCGTCCGGGCTGCCCGCCGCGCGGCCGCCGCGCGCACGCTCTCCTGCCGGCGCCGAGCGCTTTGTACGGAGCTGCTCCCGGGGAGGAGGAAATCGACTTGTCACTTCCTGAACTGTTTGCAACTCGTCCCTTTAACCGGCCCTGGCCAGGCCGCCCGCGCCCGCCCGCGCCCGCCGCCGCCGCGGGGCCGCCCGACCGCGGCTGCTCGTCGCTGGGTCCGGCGCTGTGCCGGCGGCGTCGCGGGCCCGGGCGCTCGGCGCGGCGGCG
>SJYC01078319.1:0-16481 GCA_006408675.1 Madoqua kirkii | reverse complement strand
TGCAGTGCGCGCAGCCGCCGGTGGGCGGGGAGTGGGGCGGGGGGGTCGCGGCGCGCCGCCGGCGGGGCTAGAGGGCGTCCTGCGAGCCGAGCCGCGCGCCGCTCGCCGCGCTCGCGCCTGGGAGGCCCCGGAACGCGGGAAGTGGCCCCGGGCCCCGGCCGCGCTGCCACCGCCCGGGCCGAGAGCCAGAGACCCGGGGCCGGGCCCCGCTCGAGCCTGGACGAAAACCCCAGGCCGCGTGGACTTCAGACGTCCAGCTTCCGGGTTGTTGGGGTGTTTTGGGTTTGGGTTTTTTTTTTGCCCCCCCCCCCTTTTTTTTTTTGAGCTTTTAAAGAAACCATCGCTTCAGTGGCGTGCTGGGCGGCAGGGGACGGGGGGAGCCGTGTGAGTGTTGTCTGTCGCGCTTTTGGAAAATAAAGCGCTCCTTTCCTAACTTGGGGCGCTGACCGAAATAAAGTAATGTGTACTTCGGTAGCCACATCCAAAATATATGCAACTGGTGAAGGAAGGATTTGTGGTTGCTAAGCAGAAGCAGAGCATGTTTAGTTCTGTAACTTAGGATGTTGACTTAAGTTCAGGAATGTAACCCTGATAGAATAAGCAGAGTATTTTCATTGTGCCGCTCACCTGGGGGAGGGGGATTGTTTTCCTTGTGAAGTGAAGCCCTAGATTTCCCATTAGGCCTTCCTACTGGTGTATGTTATTTTATTGACCTTGTCCAAAAAGAGATGTTTTTAAAGAGAAGGTTTTTTAAAAGAACTCCCTATGCCTGTTTTGTGTTCTCCTTTGCCAAAAAAACAAAACACCTCATTACTTTACATGGATTGTGTCTGCGCCATTTCAATAGTTCTATTCATAAATCAGGAAACTTTTTCTGTTGCTTCTAGGAACATTTAATTGGTTTTAATCCAATGTTTCAATCCCAGTATCAAACATAAATGAACAATTAACTTCTTGAGCTTGTGTGCACTTGGGAAACTATTATATTTCACAGCTATTGGTGACATATTTCAGTTTCCCATCACACTGGACCCATCTTTTGCAGAAAACCACGAGTTAACATCTCCTTTCACACCAGCTACAGTTCACGTCAGTGACTTCTGCTGCAAGACTGAGAGGCACAACCAGGAGAAGGATGTGAGTATTCATTCAAGTAGATGATGTGGGATACAATCAATTCATCCAGTAAAGCCAAACCAAGCTAATATGTAGAATACTCTGGTACCGATACCCTTACCTATAAACTCTGCTTTAAGAAAAGTTATCAAGGGCCAATTGTGAAAGAAGCAAAAACCAAGTCTTCCTAGATTGAACAAAGAAAGGTACAGGGACAATCTGAGAATGCTGCGACACTGCCCTCATGCCATCTTACGCATGCAGTGTCAAACACCTCAGCCTCTGAGAGCTTTACGAATATAGTTTAGTTTACTTTTTATTAGGAGGCCTAGAGTGACTCCTGCTGGCAAACATTCAGTTTATTCCTGCAATTACTAGTTCATGGGGTCAACTTAAAAAACAAAATTCAGGGGTCCCAAGCCTGGAAACAATTACTGCAACCATTATTCTTGTTGCTTTCAGGATGATTTTAGTCTCACAAAACTCCAAGGATTGTGGTTATGGCAAGCTCCTTTGCCGTAACGCCTCCTTTCCAACCTAAAGCAGCCTGTTTTTCTGGTTTTTAGGCTTTCTTAAAAGTGTAGAGAACTAAAAACTATCTGCTTCAGGGGTTGTGCTACTAACCAATGAATAGCTGTTTCTCATTTACTTAATTTGAATGTCTAAGGACTAAAAATACATACATTAAGGCCTGTGTCACTGGTCTTCCATACTATGGGCCTTCCCACATCATGTATTAAAGTCCTATAATATAGATATATGACGCCCCTCTTTTTAGGGCCATACTACACAGTCCTTTATTATAAAAAGTCCTACCCCAAAGTTTGTATATTAGAGTTGCTTCTCCACTCCATTACTCTTGCCTGGAAAATGCCATGGACAGAGGAGCCTGGTAGGCTGCAGTCCATGGGGTCGCTAAGAGTCGGGCATGACTGAGCGACTTCACTTTCACTTTTCATTTTCACACACTGGAGAAGGAAATGGCAACCCACTCCAGTATTCTTGGCCTGGAGAATCCCAGGGACAGGGAGCCTGATGGGCTGCCGTCTATGGAGTCGCACAGAGTTGGACACGACTGAAGCGACTTAGCAGCAAACATAAACTCAGTCAAACTGGCTTTAAAACAATGTAAGCTGCAGTCAGGGGAAGGGGGTAGGAGGGCTAAGCTGTTCAGTCCTTAAAGGTCAAAACCAAATCAAAACCAGATTTAGAATACAACCAGAAACCTAAATGCAAATTCATGGGCCAATTTAGGAATAAATCCATAAAATAATCCAAAAATGATCACTTGCAACTTTTCCATTATCACCAACCAACACTAACCTGGTTAAGGCACAGAACACCCTGGGAAATATAAGCTGTAGAGATTACATGCAGTCTTACTCCAAGACCAACATATGAAGCCCAGGGAAAAAGTACAGTCAATACTGGCTCTCCTGGCTCCCCTCAAAGCAGAACTTGCAAATGAAGGAACTCCTGTGTGTGTGGTATGCATGACATGTCCACTAAGCACTGCTGGGGAGATAGAAACTGAGTAGCTTTCTATACTAGATGGTTCTCCCATTCCAACTTTAAAGCTCTTAAGCAACAGGAGACAATAAGGGTGTATTTTACTAAGAAAGGGTGTAACCAACTATAACTTGTATCAACAAGCTAATAAAAGTATTCACCTAAGCACATTTGTGCAGAGGAGGGTAAAGACTGGGTTCTGATTAAGTACTCAGAAATGTCCTTGATAGTTAGTGGGTGTTCTATGTTTGTGTCTTTAGAAGCAGATAAATATGATGTTCAAACAACAGGGAGCTAAGCTTTTGACATTTCAGCAAGTAGCAGTCAATACTGTTCAGTTTTTCCCATTAAATTTATCTGTACCTATGATTGTAAAAAGAGTGGAGACCACTGAAAGATGGTAAACTGGCTTGTCTCTGAGAATAACATTCTTTATAGACTAATAACGAGAGTGAAGCAGACATCAGACATGTCATACGTTGGAACCAATAGCAGTATGCAGAGGCATGTGTATTAACCCCTTTATTCAGCTTCCCAAAGCCACAGCTCTTTGTCACAAGTGCTGTATTAAAAGCCAGTCATTCACATTTCACACTGTCTTTTCTACACTTGAAAAGAACTTTATAAAAGCAGAACCTTTTTAAAATCGCTTATAATAGATGATGGGAAGATAGACATCACCAAGTCCACCTGAATTTCAGAGACTGGCTGCTGAAAGAAAGTTATACACTGCTTTAAAAATGATGGGAAGTTTTTGGTTGTCAGTGGAAGCCAAAAATCTGAGCCTACTATGGGCGCACTTTTCTTATTCAGAGCTTATTCAGAAAAATAAGTTCTATAATCGTCCCCATACCTATGATCCAGCTTCAACTAACAGCCCTACCTACATAAGCATGTTACAACACACTAATCTGTCTGTTCTTTCCTTTCTATTCTTTTTATCTTTTGTTCTAAAACCTTTCCACTGATGAAAATGAGTTATAACCCTGGCTGGAATCTCATATAGATACATAAATCTATCTCCCATATCTGTAGACATCCACCTTTTTTTAAGAGAAACTTTGGTTCTTGAAGACAGTCATTTTTTGATTCAGGAGCTAAATAAAATGAATTTATTTTCATTGAAAAATAAGCACAGCAGTGAATTTAATGATACCAATCTAACTCTTCTGATACAAAATGAGAGTTGAAAGCAGCTTGAAGGAGACTGCCTATTGAAATCAGCGCATGTGAATCTGCACAGCTTTGTAACTGAACGTCTAGCACCATTGAGGTATGAAGCATGCCAGCTGGGACGGCATTGTGCACCACAAAGTGTGGGTTGTAAGCCTAAGTCCTGAGCACAAACCCTGGTTTCCAAGTTGGCAGGTGCTGAAAACACAGCAAATGTCACGCTTGCAACTCACTGCATGGAGGGGCTCTGAGTAAAGGAAGCTAAAAAGAACAGAGCAACAGTTAAAGCTTATTTCAACTTGATATTACTTTTTCCTTGCAAAATTAATAGTACCTGTAAGTATTATGTGCTAAAAGAAAACTCAAGCATGAAAAAACAGACACTGAAAAGTTTATGATGGTAAATGAGTAAAAATATAGCAAAGTAAATCTACATTCAAAGTTACTGACATATGTAAATCTTACCAAACCTACTTAAACTATTTTAATACTAAGATTCAAAAGCGTAATCAATTCCTGACCTTTCCCTGATCTATTTATGAAGTTAGCTGAAACAGACACTAACTAGTATCACTAAGTCACCTATAACCTAGTCTACCTCAGTACACTCTACCAAAATCATAGCTAAAAACAAGTTATAGTATTTTCATATTGCTGCACATTGAATTTAATCTAGAAAACATTTCAACAGCACACTCAATGTTTATGTCCTCTTCAAATGAAAATCATTTCAATTTTTTGCTTCAAATATTCTACAGTAGAATTCAGATTTAGTATGAGATATTCAGCCCAAAATTTAACTTAATTTTTCTATCAACTACCTGTCATATAAGTCACTGCCTCAAGAAAAATCTATTTTTAACTCATCCCTAGTGATATGCTCAAAGCTACCACTATCCTGCCTATTAGCCATAAAAATGAAATGAGTGAATTTCATTTTCATTAGGTATATAGGAAACTGAAAGATACAGCTTGTGATTTCATAGAGTTTAAATACCCAATCTTAAGACTGAATCCCTTGGATTTAAAATATCAAGAAAAAAAAATTTGGTCTCTGGCTCCAATGGAAGAACATCCCTGGGAGCAGTATGAAAAGAACATTTACCCCACGTATTCTACCAGCCTGTGAATTTCCTCACTCAGCTCTCTCCGGCTTCTCTATTAACCAAAAGCAGAGACGTTTTGTTTTACCCTATCCATTACTGTTGTTAGAAGGCCAGCCAGCCTTGCCTATTTTGTCCTAGCATGCCCTGCAGCTGACCTGAAACAGAATTGATATGAATGAGAAGCTGGCTTGCAATTTTAAATACTACTTTACATCTCCTTTTAATTTTCACATAGAAACAAAACAAAAAACACCTTGATCAAACCAAGACATTCAACCACTGTAATGTTTGCCTAATTGAAAGCAGTGAAACTTGATTGTGTTCTGTCCTGATAATATACAGCATATTGTATTCACCTCATCTCTGTAGAGCTTCTTCTAAAATGGTTCCGACTTAAACTCTGGGAGGTTAGTTACCTAGAGAAAGTGACACTCCTCGGGCCAGCATTTCTATAGTAATATTAAGCACTCTAAGCATTAAGGTATTCATTTAACCACTAATAAAAAAGGTTAAGTAAGTAAACAAATCCGCAAACCAAGCATTTTCTACACTAGTGTAAACAACTGATTCACTGTACTTAACTAACTATACTGTCAGTTCTAATATAAACCAAGGTCAAATCATATAAACTGCTTAAAGTACTGCCCAACATCAAACTTTAAAATGCCATTGTGAATGTCTGCTAACTTATAGCAAAGAAAATAAACATGATTCACTGATCAAAGAAACCAAACCTAGATAATGGAAGGTGGAAATCAATGACAAAAATCTTACTCCTGCTTTCCAGGTGGCCTAGTTGGGTTGGAAAGATCTCCTGCAGAGGCAAATGGCAACCCACTCCAGTATTCTTGCCTGGGAGAAACTCCATGGACAGAGGAGCCTGGCAGGCTACAGTCCATGGGGTCGCCACAAAGAATCGGACGCGACTGAGAGACTCACACGCGTGCACACACACACAAGGTCACATGGTGGATCTTGGTCCTGTCCCGTTTTAGTGGTCACTGGAAACAAAGCCTTGGAGTTCAAACCTGAGGACAATGTACCGTATCCGTGGCCATTTGTTTTCAATTCAGAAGCATCCACAGTAACCTTTTCCCCACAACACCTACACTTATTACTACCTCCTGACCTCTGAAACAGATAATGATCAGAAACCTGAGGGGGACTCCTAGAATCTGCTGAAACACATTATAAAGAGCATTTCATGAAAATCCAGCGTTATGATATCCAGTCTCCATTTCTTACTAAATAAAAAGGCGCTTTTAGCACCAGCCCCATTTAGAGACTGAAGGAGGAGCTATGCAGTATGATTTAAGATAATCTGGAGAGGACCCCTCTGTTCCAGCCTTTCCCTCGTACTTGTCTACCTCTCATAGTCCTCTCCTCACTCATCTCATCACTCTTGGAATACAAATGCCTTAGGATGGATACGAATACATTAACTCGGTGGCACTGAGGGTTAAAATCCTGAGCCATTCAACACATTAGCTCCAATGGGAAGAAGGCTTCTTTGGAGAAAAGAATATTTGGCCTTGGTGTGCGCTAGGCATCATGCTAAGATGATCTACACTGTCCTCACTTAACATTCACCATCCTATTGTGTGTAGACTACACAACTGCTTCTCTCTCCACTATACCAAACTGCTTCAGAGAAATGTACTGAAGGGTAGCCAACTTGAAGTAAGTATCCACTATATACTAGGCACTTTGCCAGTACCTTTAAAATAGTTCAGTTTCACTGAGGGGGATAAGCAGTTATAGAGCAGACTGACTACTTCAAAGAGGTACAAGTTATAGAAGGGCAGACCCATGTACTACACCCTGTATAGCATGAGAATGTAGAAACCTCAAAAACCCAGGGCTTTCAAGTGGTAAATAAAGTCATCTCTGAGTGTGCAGTGTGTGTGTTTGAAATGGGGAAGAATCAAATTAGGGAGATTCTTCAGGTTATCATAATTTTATCAAATTATTTATCACCTTATCAAAATTAAGGTGGGGAAATTCCCTGGTAGTCCAGTTGTTAGGAGTCTGCCTGCCAATGCAGGGGTTGACTCCTTGGTCTGGGAAGATTCCACATGCCACTGGGCAACGAAGCCCTCATACCACAACTATTAAATACTGAGCCTTCAAGTTCTAGGGCCTTCCCTGGTGGCTCAGAAGGTAAAGAATCTGCCTGCAGTGTGGGAGACCCAGGCTCGATCCCTGGGTTAGAAAGACCCCCTGGGGGAGGGCATGGCCACCCACTCCAGTATCTGGGGTTGGAGAATCCAGGAGGAGCCTGGTGAGCTACAGTCCATGGGGTCGCAGACAGTCTGACACGACCGAGCGACTACGCACACCACAACGAGCTCCAGAACTGAGGGCTGCCGCCACTGAGCCCAGGAGCCACCACTGCCAAAGCCCTTGCGCTCGAGGGGCCGTGCTCGGCAACAACAGAAACCAGCTGCAATTGGAAGCCCCTTCACCACGCTACAGAGAGCCCACCTGAAGCAACAGAGACCCAGCGCAGCCTAAAACTTTTAAAAAATAATAGAATTAAGGTAGGAGTAAAAAATTAGATGTAAATTTCTGAGTTTCTCATATAAAACATCTCTGTGTCAAATGATTACAAACTGAATTATCAAGTATATATCAGGGGCAATCAATACTCAAATCTAAAGTTTACCAATGAATGTATAAAGACATTTTGAGACTGAAAAACAATCATGTGATGGCTTCAACTGTTTTATTATATGTACATGTATTTTTTCAGATACATGAATAGCTGTTTTGATTTAAAAGAATCATAAAGTGACCTAAAAACTGATATTTAGCTAATGGAGTATTTAAACTCTCTATACATAGTGGAAATCTATTTTGTTAAGTTTTCTCTAAACCTCAGATCAATTTCAAAAGTTATTATGGACTGAATGTTTGTGTCCCCCAGAAATTTATGCTGAAGCTCTAACACCCAAAGAAACAGTATGTGGAGGCAGGGCCTTTGGGAAGTAATTACGGCTAGATGAAGTTATGAGGGTGGGGCTCTCACCTTGGGATCAGTGGCTTACAAGAAGAAACACTCAAGAGCTTGTAAGAACCACTAGGGAGTTTGCACACTGCACACACTCTCTGCCCACAAGCACGCATAAAGAGAACACGTGAACGTAGGGAGATGGCAGCTGCGTACAAGCCAAGAGGAGAGACCTCAGAATGAAACCCACCTTGTCGGCACCTTGATGCTGCAATCTCCAGTCTTCAGACTATGAAAAATAAGCTTCTGTTGTTTGAGCCACCCAGTCCATGGCAATCCCAGCTATTACAGAGGTAGAGAGGAACTTTAAGTTTCACGTACTGAACACCCCTCTTTCACAAAAAGAAAAACTGAAGCCCAGAAAAGGAAAGTGAGTTGACTAGGTTCCAGTCATCTTCCTCCCCAAAATTTAGTATTTTAAAAATATCATTTCTGATATTTATTCTACTAGTTAATAGATTTTAAAGACAAATTATATGCTATTGTAAAATGAAAACAAAAACAAATTCCAAGTTCAAAAATCAATGTGATTACTGCATTTTTTGCAAATTAAGTCATTAATCAAAGGACTTAACAAAATGATCTCTCAGTTCTGGCTATGTAGTGTCCTTACCATACAAAGATTTCACAAGGAAACCTTAGCTCACTAAATGAGCAAACTTTTGGAAAGGTCAGGCTTATTCCAATGTGAGTTTCAATATATGAAATCTACCATGGAGTATAATCCAGAGAGAATAAATAACTCTGACTTGCTTATGACTGATTCTCAAAAATCAACAAATATTATTCTCATTCAAAAAATAGCATACAAGCAGTTTCACTGACTCACGAAGGCTCTATTTATAAATCACACAACATGTAGTTTTCACTCACAATTTCAGGCCTGTCTTCCAAAATTTGCAAACAGCTCTTTAATTCAACCCAGTATGTTTTATTAAATGCCATATTAGGATTTTCCCCATTCAGACTCCATTGAGACTTCTTGTTGAGGACATGGAAGGAAAACCTAATTAGTGCTGCTCCAGTGCATGTAAATTTATTTCATCACGAAAATCCACAGAGCAGGGGTAAGATGCTGTCACAGAAAGGCAGACGGATATGGAATGTAAACGGCTCTTTCCTCCACTCTGCCCCTCTCCCACCCCGCCCCTCCAAGTTCCATGGTTGGAAATCATCCTAACATTTTTTTTTTAGCCAGGATGTACTAAAATTAGATGGGAACAAAGGACTGACATTTTCATATTAGAGGAGGGGCTGGGAGAAAAATGTGAACGTGCAGCACCCACTCTCTTCTACATTTAGCCTCTTCGTCCTGACTATTCCCTCAACTCTGAAGCAACAAGAAACGCAAGAGCAGGGGAGCCACCAGCCACCGCAACAGCGCTTCCATTCCGCTACAATCACATCATGATACCCTGCTTCACCTCTGTAATGAAGAGTGATAAATACATTTCCTGGTCCCCTTACTCAACCAGAGCATTTCATATTTCTAAGCTCCTCAGATAATATCCAGAGTATGCTAATTGCTGGCTCATGTGAAAATTTTTAGGTATTTGGGAAAACAAATATATTGTCAGATTCACTTTTCTTAAAAAGCTTCTGGATAGCATGCACAATGAAGCTCACTAGCTAACATACTTACTATTTCCTGATGCAGTAATAAACATACATACTTATAAATATAAGAATTTATGACTTCTTTGGGAAGGATCACTTAAAAATGAAAAAGGTGAACTAAAAAATGAAAAAAGTAGGTTTGTTTTTTTATATCTTCCTCCAATAAACTAGGCAAGTAACTGGGAAATACCTGAAGGCACGATTGATCTCTTGGTCGAAAGTCTTTCTTACAATGGTATCAGCATGACAAAAGTACATTCTGCCCGCCTCTGCGCCCCAGTTTTTGAAGTTCTACTCCATAAAAGCAGGACAGTGATACACTCCAGTCTTGAGAATTATTCCTATCTTTTTAATTTGGTTTCCCCAGGTCTAAACCACAGGTCCATACAGTGACAGCTTAAAATCCAGTTGGAGAAGTCCCTTTAATGATTAGTCTAATGCACTGTGTTGTAAAGATTTTTAAAACTCAGTAAGTGCCGACTCAAACTCTTTTTTTTTTTCCTGGTTACTGGAGCCCATCTTAACATCTAAGCTGGAAATGAATGATCTTTCAGCAGCACTCCAGAAATTTTGCTAAGGTCATATTCAATCATTCATTAGGCTTCTTACCCCTCGCTTTTCAGAGTTCCATTGTAGAGCTGGTTTTATTCAGCATTTATGTAGCCTGTGGGCTTGGGTATTTGTCTGCTTAATGTTCAGTTTCATTTCTATGCCCCTAACATAGGAATCCATCAACTGACCAAAGAATTTCAAACTATTCTTTTACTTTTCTAACAAATTGCATGGTATGTATGAAGAATAAATTAGCATTAATTTTCTTCTAGTAACTGTTAGTAAAACATGCTCATGTGTTCCCCCCTTCTTTAAGGACATCTCTGTTTTCTGCCTAGCCAAGAGAAATGACAGGGTTTCCTAATTTTTCCCCCACGATGCAACTGTCCTTCAACCTACCACACTCCTCACCTCCCACAATCAAGACTCCAGGTCACAGGCAGCCTCCTTCCTGTGAAGTGCACTAGACAAGACTCCTTTCAGACCCCAGCAACACCCCTCGGCACCCCTCCTCTTCCACACACAACAATTAGCTACAGAGGTTACTACAGTGGAACATAAGACGCTTGGTCTCTTGCTCCAGAGCAGAAGGCTGTCTCTGGAGCACATGCCTTCTGCCCAGCTCACAGTGCTAGCAACAGGGAATCAAACCCAAGTGTCCCCACAGGGGCAGAATGCTGATCTAGAGAGTAACTCATTTTTCACACTCATAAACCTTCTCATTGTAGGCTTCCAGACACACACAAATAAATAAATAAAATTATTTAAGAGAACATAAATCAAAGTCTATTCACATTGGCAGGGACACTCTATTTCTTTGCATATCAGTTTAAGAAAAATTATCTCAATAAAACCTAATTACTCATCTGGATTCTTTAAAATTAAGGTTTCTATTATACTCTGGATAAATGTGAATGAAAGTCAACATATAGGTAATGTGTTACAGTATCAAGAAAATTTAAAAATAAATGAATTGAAACACTCATATAAAGACTAAAAGTCTTTCATGTATGTTTACCTCCCTCCTTCCCCCAAAATAAACAGAAAATTGCACACATATCACAGATGAAGAAAAGGCAAACTCACTGCCACTATAAAGGGAAAAAAATCATTCAAGGACAGTTTGTACTTATTTTAAAATGGCTTTAGTCTAGCTGCCAAGAGTAGTGTCAGGTTTGATTCTCAGATACATAAACACTAGGCCCAAAAAGCAACTCTAACTTGTGCACCTGGCTTAAAACAAAATTTTCTGAAAACTTTCCCTTTGTTAATTGGTGTAACTCACCCACTGAGGCCTCCAGTCCCTTTGGACTTGCACACACACTTCCTACACACAGAAGTGGACTGTTTTGCGGCAATAACATCACCATGAAAAGCAACAATTCTGTCAGGCTCCAGAGAGAAATCTCATTTGCATTTCAAACAAGTTTTCTCAAAATAAGGGTGTCTTTTGATGAAATAAAATTACAATTCCAACTTCTTGTCCAGATAAAACAGCATTCACTACATAACCTACTCCTCCCTTTTAGAACAGCATGATTTCCTTCGCAGTTACCCACAAATCCATATGACATATCAAAACTAAGTTTGCTAATAACATGTTTATGACTTGTTTCAATAACTTGGGAACATTTACTGGCCTGGTTTTGAAAGTGTGGTATTATTTGAAAATATTAATAATTTATTGTTAGCATCTTTGGACCTTCCATTTGTCCTGATTTCAATCTCCGAGAGGCTGGCTTCCAGCAGGATTAAACTGCTAAGAAGAGACGACAACTCCCCTTTCCTAACCTTATCAACAGTCCCATGATTCTCCTGCCAAAAGTCCTACATCTCTGCAAACGGAACACACATACCCCCACAACAGTGACTCAAGGAGCTTTTCAACAAACGCGCTCTCCACTATCAGTGAGTCAAACTCAATGTCTTCAGTTGGGTCTTCACAGAAAGCCTGTTTTGCTCCACTGATGGTTCACAATAGCATAAACTTAACAATTCAGAATTCTAAAAGAGTACCTACACACTAATAATGTATTTAAAATCAAGAAATATTAACCTGGAAAACAAAAAAGACAAGATCACCTCAATAAATTATATAACACTGTTTCTATGGTTTAAGATCCTGAGTCTAGTTTATAACATCACAATTCGTTTTATATGTTTAAATCACATATCTCTTAATTTTTCTAATTAAAATTTTTAAATTTTAATTTTCACATATATTTTAAAAATTAAAATTTAATTTTTAATAACAAAATTTTATTTTATTTCTCACTTTTTCATGTTAAAAATTAAAGCTTTTCCAAAAGTATTATTTGTGTTGAAAGTTTATGGAAATGTCTTCAGTTACGCGGTGCAAGGCAGATAGTTATCTTAATGATTGATTAATGTTTATCTAAACCAAACTACTTTCTCCTCCTGTCTCCCTCCAGACAAAAATGAAAAGAAAAAGAGGGTGACGCTAGACTTGTTCAGTACTGGAAAAGCATTTGCTAAACAAACAAAAATTCTGTTTGTTTTATAACCCAATAGAACCCAAAAGCTGCAAATCATAAAAACTATTATCATTTTTTAAAAACCATGTATTATGACTCCAATATTAAAACATCAGCCCACAGACAAAATGGCAGTGAGGATTAATAAAACTTATTTTTTTTTAAATGATCATAAAGAAACTGTTTCTCTTGCTGATCAGTGCCTAACTACAACATCTTGTCCCTAGAGCCCTGAGGATGTATATATATAAAACATACACCACCTTTGACAGAAGAATGACATAATTCAGTTCTTGATTAGCAAGTCTTTTAAGACAAGTAGGGAGACAGTGAAAATTAATGACGGATGACTCACTATTCTCACAGTTCACCAACCAACAGTCACTAACAAGGAGCTGCAGAGCCACTAAAAATAACTGCCCAACTTCTCTGACAGAATTTTCGGTGTACCAGTCCTAGTTCCCCTAATGAACCGTAAATGCCGTAACGGCAGAGACTTAGAGCTGGGAACCAAACCACTAGAGACAGGTGTTAGAGGCAGACCCAGAGAGGAGCCCTGGCTCCATCCTGTACTAGCTGTCTGATGTGCAGAAATAGGAATAAGAAATACGTGCCTGCAGAAAATACTGAGGGAATTCAATGACTCAGTAAGATAATACAGCCAAACACAGTGCCAGCAGCTAACCGTGTCTCTCAGTTGTCTTTCCTCCGACTGTTTGTCCGTCACAGTGTACAGAAGACCATCAGCCAAAAAAAAAAGTTCAGTAAATATTTCTTGGCCAACTGATATATTTATCTGATTTTAATTACACACATAAGGGCTGAGACATTTTCTCAGATATTAAAGCATTAAAAAAAATTCACCATTCAACCCAAAATTATGGTAGTTCTGTTTTTAGGTTTTTTGAGAAATCTCCATACTATTTCCCATAGTAGCTTAAAGCACTTGTTAATAAATTATTTTTAGATCTTGAAATAACTAGAAATTCATAGTATTAATGTCTGTCTAAATGAATTACTATTTCAACAGTCCATAGTTTCTTAGTTTTAGGTAATGTGTTGTTTTACCTTGAATATTAAGACTAGTTAGAACCTTAAAAAATAGTCTCCCTTGGAAAGTGATGCTTGTGTATAGCTCTTACATTGGTGGCATATCAAGTTAAGTTCTCTGAAGGTATAGAACT
The DNA here is from genome assembly GCA_006408675.1 of Madoqua kirkii. Classification (NCBI taxonomy): domain Eukaryota; kingdom Metazoa; phylum Chordata; class Mammalia; order Artiodactyla; family Bovidae; genus Madoqua; species Madoqua kirkii. Next base: position 2,719 of record SJYC01078319.1, on the reverse strand, counting down.
TTCCAGATGATTCTAATTATTCAACATGGTATGCCCTCTCATATAAGACCATAAATTAATTTTTTTTTCTTGGCCAACTGATATATTTATCTGATTTTAATTACACACGTAAGGGCTGAGACATTTTCTCAGATATTAAAGCATTAAAAATCACCATTCAACTCAAAGTATCACACTTATTATGTTTTATAATAGTCCAATAAAAAAGTAAGAAAGTCATTTGGCTTATTATTCTGACCCTGGAATAATTTGATCAAATCTCCATAAATAACTATATTCAATTCACCTTTACTGAGGTGCAAAAATCAAGGATACAAGCTTTCTGTGAATTCATTTACTGCTTTAAAGTTTTAGCTGTTCAGCAGTTACAGGAATTATTTTTTTAATCTGAAAGAGAAATATTTACATCTCAAATACAAAAGAAAATTTTTATATTAGTCTTGGTTGATCTCTAAAACCCAACCACTTACATGCTCATGATTTTTTTTTTAACCAACCCATTATTTCTCCTTAAAATGTGCATCTTGTGTACTTACTAAACATGTACTTGCACTTATTCTGTGTCAGGTTTACTCTGATGTAGAGCTTTTTAAAAAGACACTAACTGAGTCTGTCCAGTGAAAAGCCTCATGTTTTTTGGAAAACCAACGCTGCTACACTGTTTCCAGATCGGCCTCCAAAGCTGAACTTGGGTGTGGGCAGCTCTTCGAAAAGTTCAAATCCTGCCAAAGTTAAAACACTTTCATTAGGGACTGACTCCCACAGTGAAGGGATGTTTGTATTAACAAAGTACCTTCGAACCTTTCATAAAACTACATGATTCCAAACTGAATTGTGAGTAAACCTCACTTTATGATGTTCAATTCTACTCTATGTGTATATGCATATACACTCCAAAATGCTGAAATCAATAAGCAACAGACAAAATTAAACTGGAGAAAAGCAGCTTTCCATCCATCCCTCATTTCCTCCACTTCCTTTTCATCATCCCTTCATGCATAGCGCTTTCCTCCATGGCTCAGCAGGTAAAGAATCTGCTTGCAATGCAGGAGATACAGGAGACGCAGGTTCAATCCCTGGATTGAGAAGGTCCCCTGAAGGAGGCAATAGCAACTCGCTCTAATATTCTTGGCTGGGAAATCCCACACACAGAGAAGCCTGGTGGGTACAGTCCATGGGGTCACAAAGATTTTAACACGACCGAGCGGCTAAGCACACATGCGCCGTTATCAGGAAGCACGCGAGCCCTGCAGCTCCATCGGCCTCCTTTACCACCCAGCTGTAGGCAGCTTACCAAGTGCTGAGGTCTTACCACGCATCAAGTACTGTTTTTGAGTGCATTCTACATATAATTCAATTAATCCATATCAGATGTATAAAAGCACTTTAACATAGAAAAGCTACATAATGAGGAAATAAAAATGACAAAGTTCTGGAGAGGAATGGGGGTGAGGGAGTGATGCCTGCACAGCAGTGAGCATGCACTTAGGGCCACAGAGCGGAAAGCTGAAAAAGGCTGAGGGGCAAACTCTATGTCAGATATAGTATCCGACAGTAAAAAAAAACGGTTCGGAACCCAGGATCCAGACCCAAACTGAACCCAACTTGGGAAGACAAGGACGTAGTAACCGCCAAAGCAGTGCAGGGTGACTCTTTTTTTTCCCACTTAACGTGGATTCAAACATTCTGGTTCAAGTCCCACCTCCACCACTTACCAGATGGCAGGTTGTTAGGTTAAGGTCAATCTACCTCACCCAGAATCCTCAATTTCTACACAAGGAGGTTACAGGTATCACTGCCTATCTAACTCTCAGTGATTTTGTGAAGATCAAAATAAGATAATGTGGTGTTCTCCTAAACTATAAAACAAAATGGAAATTTAATGTTGTTATTCTTTTTTAAAAAAATAAAACAAATAAGGGTGGGTGGCAGTTTACCATGGTTTTCTCTCACAATGGGACTAGCAGTTTGGGAGAACCTTTTTTTTTCCTTTTGGGGAAGGAGACGCCTATATTTTCTAAGTTTCCATTCCATGCCTGAGCTAAGGCTCAAATAACTCTTATAAACAGAAAAAAATGCTTAAAAGAATATACACTATTGTATTAATTGGTTTTTTATACTTTTCTTCATAGTTCATATTCTTAACCAAAGTTCACCAAATCTTAATAAATAACTAGATATTAAAATGCTAATTAACAACTGTAAAAAAAAATAATAACAAACGGTAAGAAAACTTTGCCAAAGAAGGTCAGGCCTTTTAAATACTATGTTTTAATGCTAAAGAATGGAGCCACTGTGGTGGATACAGGTGGACACGCCCCTATCTGTTTTCTGAAATTCTGTGTTTCAAATACTTTATAATAGAAATTTTCAAAAGAAAATGGAGCTATCTGTGTAAATTTTCTAGAACTAATCTTTTAATTCCCTGGACTAACACTATAGAATTTAAGCTGTTATATTTCAGTAGATAATATATCAAAGTGTTAAAAGTGGTTGTATACCAGAGATAATGAATTTTAATTGTTTTAATCTATATACCTATGTGTTGGGGTTACTGATATTTTCAAATGTTTTTCAAAATGAATCTGGGTTACTTTGTTGTAAGACAGGTTTCCGAGTTTTTTTTAATTCCCTAGTTGTAAGAAAGTCAAGTTCCTTGGACATCAAATTAGAATATCCTAGTGTCTGGCAAATGATTAAGCAATCTAACCAAAACAAA
>SJYC01078317.1:0-12466 GCA_006408675.1 Madoqua kirkii | reverse complement strand
CTACACTGTTTCCAGATCGGCCTCCAAAGCTGAACTTGGGTGTGGGCAGCTCTTCGAAAAGTTCAAATCCTGCCAAAGTTAAAACACTTTCATTAGGGACTGACTCCCACAGTGAAGGGATGTTTGTATTAACAAAGTACCTTCGAACCTTTCATAAAACTACATGATTCCAAACTGAATTGTGAGTAAACCTCACTTTATGATGTTCAATTCTACTCTATGTGTATATGCATATACACTCCAAAATGCTGAAATCAATAAGCAACAGACAAAATTAAACTGGAGAAAAGCAGCTTTCCATCCATCCCTCATTTCCTCCACTTCCTTTTCATCATCCCTTCATGCATAGCGCTTTCCTCCATGGCTCAGCAGGTAAAGAATCTGCTTGCAATGCAGGAGATACAGGAGACGCAGGTTCAATCCCTGGATTGAGAAGGTCCCCTGAAGGAGGCAATAGCAACTCGCTCTAATATTCTTGGCTGGGAAATCCCACACACAGAGAAGCCTGGTGGGTACAGTCCATGGGGTCACAAAGATTTTAACACGACCGAGCGGCTAAGCACACATGCGCCGTTATCAGGAAGCACGCGAGCCCTGCAGCTCCATCGGCCTCCTTTACCACCCAGCTGTAGGCAGCTTACCAAGTGCTGAGGTCTTACCACGCATCAAGTACTGTTTTTGAGTGCATTCTACATATAATTCAATTAATCCATATCAGATGTATAAAAGCACTTTAACATAGAAAAGCTACATAATGAGGAAATAAAAATGACAAAGTTCTGGAGAGGAATGGGGGTGAGGGAGTGATGCCTGCACAGCAGTGAGCATGCACTTAGGGCCACAGAGCGGAAAGCTGAAAAAGGCTGAGGGGCAAACTCTATGTCAGATATAGTATCCGACAGTAAAAAAAAACGGTTCGGAACCCAGGATCCAGACCCAAACTGAACCCAACTTGGGAAGACAAGGACGTAGTAACCGCCAAAGCAGTGCAGGGTGACTCTTTTTTTTCCCACTTAACGTGGATTCAAACATTCTGGTTCAAGTCCCACCTCCACCACTTACCAGATGGCAGGTTGTTAGGTTAAGGTCAATCTACCTCACCCAGAATCCTCAATTTCTACACAAGGAGGTTACAGGTATCACTGCCTATCTAACTCTCAGTGATTTTGTGAAGATCAAAATAAGATAATGTGGTGTTCTCCTAAACTATAAAACAAAATGGAAATTTAATGTTGTTATTCTTTTTTAAAAAAATAAAACAAATAAGGGTGGGTGGCAGTTTACCATGGTTTTCTCTCACAATGGGACTAGCAGTTTGGGAGAACCTTTTTTTTTCCTTTTGGGGAAGGAGACGCCTATATTTTCTAAGTTTCCATTCCATGCCTGAGCTAAGGCTCAAATAACTCTTATAAACAGAAAAAAATGCTTAAAAGAATATACACTATTGTATTAATTGGTTTTTTATACTTTTCTTCATAGTTCATATTCTTAACCAAAGTTCACCAAATCTTAATAAATAACTAGATATTAAAATGCTAATTAACAACTGTAAAAAAAAATAATAACAAACGGTAAGAAAACTTTGCCAAAGAAGGTCAGGCCTTTTAAATACTATGTTTTAATGCTAAAGAATGGAGCCACTGTGGTGGATACAGGTGGACACGCCCCTATCTGTTTTCTGAAATTCTGTGTTTCAAATACTTTATAATAGAAATTTTCAAAAGAAAATGGAGCTATCTGTGTAAATTTTCTAGAACTAATCTTTTAATTCCCTGGACTAACACTATAGAATTTAAGCTGTTATATTTCAGTAGATAATATATCAAAGTGTTAAAAGTGGTTGTATACCAGAGATAATGAATTTTAATTGTTTTAATCTATATACCTATGTGTTGGGGTTACTGATATTTTCAAATGTTTTTCAAAATGAATCTGGGTTACTTTGTTGTAAGACAGGTTTCCGAGTTTTTTTTAATTCCCTAGTTGTAAGAAAGTCAAGTTCCTTGGACATCAAATTAGAATATCCTAGTGTCTGGCAAATGATTAAGCAATCTAACCAAAACAAATACCACCATCAAATATTTATATAATAGGGCTATAAAGGAAAAATTCATTTCAACAGGTTTACGAACATTTACATTTCAAATTAGGAAAGAAGCATAGAACCTGAAAAAATTAGCGAAGCAAGCTTTATTCTGTGCAAAAGGGGCCACAGAAGCCAACCTGAAACCCCAGCGAGAAGCCCCTCGGCAGCGACGCGTGGCAGTGTCCTGTGTCTAACTCCAAAAACCATTTTCTAAGAGAAGAAAAATGTCTTCAGTGTATATGATTATTTCTTTAACATTTCCTATGGCAACATTTCGCTTATTTAAATTCTGCATTAAGTTCTGAAACTGAACATAAGCTAAGGAATTTATTTAGTAGTTCTCAAAGACAGATTTTTAAGTACTCTTTACCAGGCTAAAGTCTGTTCCTCATTATCAAAGACAGACAAATATGTTTTGTCTGGTGGTTTCAAGGGTAAAAGAGAACACCTGTATTTAAAAACCAGGAAAGGAGCTTGCCCTACACAGTGTAACGCTGAGCATTTATTAAAACTGTCAAGCTTCAGGAAAAAAGACTGTTGGTACAGGGCCTCAGCAGTTCTAAAGGAAACAAATCTAACATAGAAGATAATAAAATTAATGGCATGAAATAAAAGACAATAAATCACATCATTCTTGTTTTCCAGAGGCAACAGTAATGAAGCCTCAAGCTCACATTTCAAGCTTCAAACACTTCAAGTTTTACATTATATAAACTGCCAAAGCCATCGAGTGCACACAGAAGGACATGTGTTAGTGTTCTCCCTCCTCCTGCCTATTCCCTCACTACCAAACAGAAAACAAGCTCTGAGATGAAGCACATGCAACATAGTTATAAATCCATTTACGGTTAGCTTGTGACAACTGAAGTTCAAAATTTAACCACAAATTTAGTACCATGTCACTTATTAATACTCCATCCTGAAAATTCTTCCCATTCCTTAAAAAAAACCCTTAATACTAACCTGAAATGGAGGAAAAACCAAGCAAACATCTAGCTATAGAGTCTCAAGGTACTTTCCAGAAAGGCCTGTGTACTGCATGAGTAAGTGACAGGTGAAATAATCCTTCAGCCATGAAAGAAACAGTCTACCAAAGCTCAAAGTATTTGCGTATGGATTAAAGATTCTCACAAGATTCCCATTTAGTAGACACAGTACTAATCATTCTTTGCTAATCGGGGGGAAAAAAAAAAAGTTCCTGTCTTGGCACCAAAATCTTGCAAAAAAGGTAGAGATTTCCTCAAGAACTAATATGCAGTAATTCTTCTAAATTCCTAGGTGTTGTTTCTATGCAATGTCAAAACAAAGAATATACACTGAAACAAGAAGATAAATCTTAAACACCTAAATGAGCACCAGTATCCACAGAATTAAAACTCTCACCATATAAGACTTTAAAAAACACTAATACTACCCACATTATTACTAATTACTGGTATTCAGTGCACTGAATTCAGAAGCACAATATATGTGCTTTTTTTGTTTTGATTCTCTAAATAAGAGATTATACAGCTTAAATAAAGAACTTAATTTTTACAGGCTCATAAATTTTAGTACTTAACTGCCAGAATTTCTTGGAAAATTTTACAAAGGACTCTGGATCTCAACCAATATTACTTCTTTGTTCTTTGAATAAACAGTTAAAAGTACTGCCATGGTTATTAACAAAGAAGAAAAGCAGGCAACTCCCACAAACAGAAAAGTAAAACACTGTTAACACCAAGAAAAAAACCTATTTGAGTGCATTCAACACGAGGCAAGAACACAGTTAAACAAAACACAGCCATGTACCTTCACTGAATTCATCCAGCAACTCTTCCTTGGTCCAATTACATGAGGTGAAGAAAAGCAGGCAACTCCCACAAACAGAAAAGTAAAACACTGTTAACACCAAGAAAAAAACCTATTTGAGTGCATTCAACACGAGGCAAGAACACAGTTAAACAAAACACAGCCATGTACCTTCACTGAATTCATCCAGCAACTCTTCCTTGGTCCAATTACATGAGGTTATTAGAAAAAAGCCTTTCACTTTCAACACTCTGGAGAGAGATTCCACATACTGTTTCCGCTTCTCAACTGCATTGTCAGGATTAAGGCTTATGGCATCAAAAGTCCCTTTGTCAATACAAATATGAAATCCAGACAACTTTGTGGAAGGGTTCAAAAAGTCTTCTACCTATATTAAAAATCAACATCTATGTGAAACAATCCACACATAATCTTTACTGAATTTAAGTAACAATCTGTAAAAAGTGATAGATAAAAGGAGCAATTAATTACAATGGCATTTTACATATGATAAACATATTTTCAACTTTACAGCTTTTATGTGCTTCATTCCAAGATCATTAAAGCTAAGATTAGTAAGCAAGACTGACAGTGTTTCCTGGACATTCCAAATCTCTACAAATTTGGAAACAAATCAAAGCCAGGTGTACTGCCTAATAATACCAGCACACAATGGAGCTCACAAGCCCAGTTTATGAAAAAGTTATTTCTGTTGAAAAGCAGAATATTTGACATATTTTTTTAAATGACAAAAAAAATCTAGGACTCAATAGGTCACTTGGAAATGTGATGGTTTTTAGCTGATATTACTAATTGTCTGACCTGAAGTAAACATGGTAAATCAAAAGTTGTATTGCCTTGACTCGGCAGCTTACAAAGCAACTACAATAAATAGTATAAAGCTTAAGAAATTAAAGGACTATTTAAACTGCAATTACCTAACTTTTCAAATACCATGCATTTCAGATTTTGAAAGTCATGTATCATTCATCTCATTCATTTTCAATAACTTACTGATACTTCAGAAGCATCGGAATAGTGATCTGCCTCAATTTCATAAAATATTCAAAATAATTTGCCAACAAAATTAATTCTGAAAAGCTACTTTGAAAAATTAAGCAGTTTGTGATTATTCATATAAACAAAATAATTATAAATGGTGTATTATCTAAAACTTTGTTATTGTTTGATCTTAAAATGTGTATTGTATGTTTTCATACACTCAAACATAGGGTTTCCCACTCCCATCCCACATCATTACAGCTGAGGCAAAATAATGACTACCACTCCTAAGAGTCAAGTCTGGAGAAGTTTCTATCCTAAATGCCTGTATAAAAGTATTCATGTATACAACAGATAGTTCAGACACCTATGACATGTAGGAACATTTCAGGCCCTGGGACTATAACTGCAAACAAAAGATCTCTGTATGAGAATATATCTCATATTCTCTAAAAGGAGAGGAAAACAATAAATAACCAAATTATTTCAGATAAAAGTGCTATGAAGAGAAAAATAAAGACAGTGAGTGATTAGGAAATGTTTTGGAAAAGTAGTCAGGCAAGACCTCTTTAAGAAGGTGATATTTGAGAAGAGATCAGAATGATGAGAATGAGCCAAACAAACTAAGATCTGGGGCAAGAACATTCTAGGCAGAGAGCAGCAGGAATAAAGACTGGAGAAAAACAAGGCTGAAGCATATCAGGAGCAAAAAGAAAGTCAGAATAACTAGAGTATTGGTGATAAAGAAGGAAAGGGGTAAAAACCAAGGGGCTCTGTAAGGCTGGGTAGAGGTTCAGATTCCCTTCTAAATGCAGCAGGCAAGTGCTTGGAGTTGATTTACATTTTAAAAAAATAACTCAGAACTGGGGCTCTGTAACAACCTAGAGTGGTGGGATGGGGAGGGAGGTAGGAGGGAGGTTCAAGAGGCTAGGAACATATGTATACCTAGGGCTGATTCATGCTGATGTCTGGCTGAAACCAACACAATATTGTAAAGCAATTAGCCTTCAATTAAAAATAAATTTAATTTTATATATATATATATATATATAAAGTAACTCTGGCTGCCCTGTGGTAATGGACAGCAGAGTGGCAAGAGTGGAAATGAGAAGGCTAAGTAAGAGGCCACTGATGATGGCTTGGATCTAGGAGGCAACAGTGGAAATATCAAGGAATGACACATTTTCTCAAATATTCTAAAGATAAAACCAACAAAACTGCTTCTAGGATTATTTTTTCAGCATTAGCTCGCAGCTTTTGAGATCTTAGTTTCCCAGTCGGCGACTGAGCCACTGGACCACCAGGGAATTCCTGGCTACTGGGTAAGAAGGAAAGAGTGGGATGGGGATGGGAGTGAGTGGGAAGGCTAAGGGAGAAACCAAGAGCTTCATCTTGGACTAATTAATAGGCTATTAGCTATCTAAGTGGAGCTATAGAATATGCAGCGTTTCTGTAATTCTGGAGCTCAGAGGAGAAGCCTGGATAAAAGTGTAAATTCAAGTGTCATCATCTCCTCACAGATCTGAGGGCAAAATAAGTAATCTTTGGGGCATTATACCACTTTATGCATTTACAAATCTGGTTAATCCAAAGTTAGCTATTATTCGTGTGTATTTGCAAAAAAAGAGAGACAGAAAGGCAAAATAAACATACTTGAACACAACAGGAAGAGGAGAAAATAACTTCCCCAAACTGACTAGACTGAAAATTTTAATACTGTTACTTTAAAAAGTTATCATTTTGGATTATGTATGATTTATCCTTAGTTTATGAGTTTAAGGATGTCAGCAAATTAATACACATCAGAAACATTTAAACTTTATAACTTATTATAAATAACAATGACAGCAATATAAATAATAGTTACCTTCAACTTAATGTTAGATAAACCTTCTTTTTCTATAATACTTCGAGAAAGCTGTATTGCAGACGGAGAATAATCAATTCCAGTAACATCAGAGAAACCAAATTTCGCCTGGAGACAGATAATTTTATACTTTAGTTTTCTAAAATTTTAAATACTGTTTTACCTATGAGTTATAATATTCTGTTAGGACCCCTGTCTCTTATACACATCTAGATGTGTATAAGAGACAGAGACACGACTGAGCGACTGAACTGAACTGAATTGATGCTGCAAAAAATATATCTGATTTGCTACCACTTATTAAATGTTATCACCAAGCCAACTTTTTCACTCTCCTCTTTCACTTTCATCAAGAGGCTTTTTAGTTCATTGGAAATAGATGGGGAAATAGTGGAAACAGTGTCAGACTTTGTTTTTTTGGGCTCCAAAATCACTGCAGATGGTGACTGCAGCCATGAAATTAAAAGACAGTTACTCCTTGGAAGAAAAGTTATGACCAACCTAGATAGCATATTCAAAAGCAGACACATTACTTTGCCAACAAAGGTCTATCTAGTCAAGGCTATGGTTTTTCCGGTGGGCATGTATGGATATGCAAGTTGGTAAATACTGTTTTACCTATGAGTTATAATATTCTGTTAGGACCCAGACTGTTTTATTAATATATCAAATGACATATACCCTCTAATAGTATAACATGTTTAAATTTTATTATAAAATCTAAATAGAAACTAAAAGTTTAAATTCATAAAATGTGACAATTTGCTTTTATAATATTTGATTTCTTTTTCATAAGAAATTCATTTTCTCAAAGACAATGAGAATATATGTGTATTCTCCAATGCATGAAAGTGAAAAGTGAAAGTGAAGTTGCTCAGTGTCCGACTTTTAACAACCCCATGGACCACAGCCTACCAGGCTCCTCCGTCCATGGGATTCTCCAGGCAAGAGAACTGGAGTGGGGTGCCACTGCCTTCTCCGAAAACAGAAAAAGGTAGTATTAATTTCCAATGCTGATATGCTCCAATTTATACATAAATCTGTCATTTTTCTTAACACAATTAAGTTACATGAATAAATTAAATGCATATGTAATAAGTCCTTGCTTTTAAAATTTTTCCTTGAGTGCAATTATAAATCACGTAATTCTCCACCAACCATAAGATTATTAACCACCTTCCATTTGTACAGTATTTTTCACTTTTAAAATAGTTCACACATTCCAAGAGACCTTTACAAAAAACCTGTGGTATACTGGGCAGGTATTAATACCCCCCAAAGAGTTAAACAAAGCTCAGTGAACTAAAGAGTTGTGAAACCAAACCTGCGATCCACATTAACCCATGTAAGGGTGCAAGTGTGAGAAGCCTAAGACCAGAAGCGTGACGGCCTCTGGTCTTCAGCCCTAACTATGCTGAACGCTGTCAGACAATTCAGGCTAAAGGCAATTTCAAGGGAAATCTGAAGAAGAAAAGAAGTTGCAAAGTAAAGTGTAGCTTGAAATTCTCTTCCTGCTCTTTACCAGTCATTTAAGACTTCTCTACACTTTTCAACCCTAAGTGGCCGATTCCTAGTCTAAACTCAACCCAACAATTATTTTCCACAGAGCACTTTTTTCTCTTTGATCACTTTTATTTTCAGTCTTGGGATCTAATATAGAAAAATAACCTAATGTCCCTTCTTTGATGCCGACCTCCTGTTCTTTCAGTGGCCTCAATCCGCACTGTTCAGCAGCCTCGTCCTCTCCCCGTCTCCCTCACTTCCTTCTCTATCAGACCTAGAATGCAGGCAGATTCTGTCAGTTGACTCTAACTAGTTCCTGATTCTCCACACTTGCTCACTCTTCCCTTAGACGGTATAAGAAGCATACACAGACATTTTAAGTTCCTAGAACATTCATTCTCAAACTATTGCCAACATTTTTCACATTCAGTTCCTGGCACTCTGAGAAATAAGCAGACATTCAAGGAAACAATAAATGATCAAAAACTAAGAGGGAAAAACTTATATCAGGAAAAGGCCCAAAGGAGAGTCAAATAAAAGACTCCTCACTTCCTTCTCTATCAGACTTAGAATGCAGGCAGATTCTGTCAGTTGACTCTAACTAGTTCCTGATTCTCCACACTTGCTCACTCTTCCCTTAGACGGTATAAGAAGCATACACAGACATTTTAAGTTCCTAGAACATTCATTCTCAAACTATTGCCAACATTTTTCACATTCAGTTCCTGGCACTCTGAGAAATAAGCAGACATTCAAGGAAACAATAAATGATCAAAAACTAAGAGGGAAAAACTTATATCAGGAAAAGGCCCAAAGGAGAGTCAAATAAAAGACGGATCAGAAACAGATACTTAATGCAACTCCCCTATCAGCACAGTGGCTAAGACTCTGCACATCCACTGCACGGGGAAGCCCCGGTAGGGGATCTAAGATCCCGCATGCCACAGTCAAAGGCGGAAAGCAAACAAGAATGAAACGAACCCTTAAGACACTGAAATAAATGACAGTCTGGGGGACTGTAGCAGAACTGAAACCTGTAACAAAGAACCAATACAAACAAGGAAATTTTTAAAGGAAATAATTAAATTAAGAAATTTAAGGGTGGGCTTGATGGCACACTGGACACAAACATAAAAAATACTGAAGTGGAAGAAAGGTCAGAAGAAAATACCACTGTTAAGCACAGAATGACAGAAGGATGGAAAATTAACAAGAGAAAAGAACATAAAAGATATGATATGGCACGGAGTATTAAGATCTAAATATATGTAATAGTCTTAGAAAAGGAGGAAATGAAAATAGGGCCGAAGAGAAAATGACATATGACTGAGAATTTCCTAATTCTGACAAAGTATCTGAAGCCACAGATTCAAGAAGCACTATAAACTCAAGGCATGATGAAAACAAAGATAATACAGTATAATATATATCTGACACAATATATAATTTACATTATACACAAATAGTATAATATATCTGATGAAAACCAAAAACAGAAAAATCTCAAAATCTGCAGGGCGTGGGGCAGGGGATACAGTATGACAGGTTACCTTCTAAAGACTAACAGTAAGACTGATAGCTGAGAAAAGCCAAAGAAGGAAAGCCAGGAAACAGTGAAAGGAAACGCCAATCCAAAATAACACACCCAGCAAAAACACCGCACGTGTGTGTACACACACATGTATATATCTCCATCAGAAAGGTAGGCGAGCGCTGAAAAGAGCACCAAATGTAAGCAATGATTGTTAACATCACAAAAATTCAGGAAACCAAACATTACATAACCACCTATGAAATTTACTTGTTTAAAAACTGAATTTGATAAAAATCTGTGGATCAGGGGTAAACAAACCTTTTCTTTAAAGTAACAGAGCATAAATACTTGAGGCTTGGCCACTCACACAGTCCCTGTCACACCTGCTTAACTCTACTATTGTAGCACATAAACAACTATAGATAATATGTAAATAAATGAATATAGCTGTATGCCAAGAAATCTTTATAAAAAAACAGGGAATCTTAGATTTGACTCATAAACTATATAGTTTGCTGACCCTTATTCTGGATCTAACTCCCAACCTACAGAAAACACAGGGGAAAGAAAATATGTTTAAATGGTACTATAAAGATGCAATTAGAAAGTCCACACCATGGAAAATCATTGGGATTAATAAACTACCTTCTACAATAAATAACTCACCAAGTTAAATAAACAAACAATATACAGAGAATTTAAGAGAGCCTTAAAGACTATCAACCAACTGCAAAATGTGGACTCAACTGCAGAATGGAAATAACAGAAGAAAAGTCAATGAACTTGAAGACACATCAATGCTAGTTATCAAATCTGATCCACAGACAGAAAACTAATTGGAAAAAAATGAACAGTGCTTCAGGGACCTATGGGACAATGAATACAAAGAGGCCTAACTGATAGTTAGACTCCCAAAAGGAAAGAATGTTGTTGAGGGGAAAAAAATTTTGAACACATAGAGCATGAAAACATCCCAATTTGACAAAAAACATAAGTTCTAGATTCAAAAAGCTCGGTGAACTCCAAATAGGATAAGCAGAAAGAAATCTAAGCCATGGTACATCGTAATTAAACTGCTAAAATTATAAGAGAATGGAAAAAATCTTGAAAGCCGTCAGAAAAATGATGCATTGCTTACAACAACACAACAATTCAGACAACTGCAGACTCTTCATGAAACACCGTGGCAGCTCGGGGACCTCCCTGCTAGTCCAGTGGCTAACACTACACGCTCCCAGCGCAGGAGGCCTGGGTTCCATCTCCCTGGTCGGGAAACTAGAAGCCCCACACGGCGACAAAAGATCTTGCACGCCACAACCAAGAGCAACGATCCTGTGGGCCACAACGAAGACTCAGCACAGCCAAATAAATTTAGTAACGGTTAAAAAAAAAAAGTTATTGAGGTCAGAAAGAAGTGACACAACATTTTTAAAGTGCCGAAGAACAATTAATTCAAAATTCTATATTAAGCAAAAACATCCCTCAGGAATAAAGATGAAATGAAGACATTCTCAGATGAAGGAAGACTAAGAAAACTTCTAGCCAGCAAAGCTACTCTAAAAATCATCCCTGAAGGAAGTTCTTTAGACAGAAAGTAAACAATATTAATTCCAGAACAAATACGCACACTCAGAAGATCAGGAATGAAGAAAAAACTGCAAAAGTATCTTTACTTACTTAACAACTACTATTAACTATTATTCTCCTTTGAAAGGAGAATACAAAGGATAATTACAAGATTATCCAACAGGATTTTCAACATATATAAGGATAATATTTAAGAAAACTACAACATAAAGGAGGGAAGATTAAAAAACTCAAATGTTGTAAGGTTTTCTACATTCCACTTGAAATGGTAAAGCATTGATTCTAAGAAGATTGTGTAAATAATGTATATTATAAGCTGTACTAAAAAAGCTCCAAACACATTAAATATTGTTTAGTCACTAAGTCGTGTCTGAATCTTTTGCAATCCCATGGACTGTAGCCTGCCAGGCTTCTCTGTCCATGGGATTTCCCAGGCAAGAATACTGGCATGGGTTGCCATTTCTTTCCCCAGGGGATCTTTCCAACCCACAGCAACCACTAAAAAAGCCAGAGATATAGTCAAATCCTTAGAGCAACCACTAAAGAAACTATACAAAGACATTTATATAGATACATCTAATTAAAATGGAATACTAATAAATGGTCAAATTAACCAAAATAAGCAGGAAAGCAGAAAGGCAGAATGAAAAACAGAGGTAACAAAGAAAAAATAATAAAAATGGCAGACCTAAATCTAAATGTAAATGTTCCAAATACACCAGTTAAAGGATAGAAATTCAGAAAAGAATAAAAAAAAAAAAAGACCCAACTATATGCTGGCTACAAGAAACTCACTTCAAATATAATGACACAGGCTGGTTAAATGAAAGAATAGGAAAAGATATATCACGCAAAAACTGAAAATGTTGAACTTCACCCCCACAAGCACGGCTACAATCAAAAGGACACACACTAAAGAGTTCTGGTGAGAATATGGAAAAAATAGAACTCACATACAGTGCTCATGGAAATGTATAAAGATATAGCCACTGTGCAAACAGTCAAGCAATTTCTCAAAAGGTTAAATATAGAGTAACCATATGGACCTGGTTATATACCCAAGAGAAATAAAAACGTATGTCCACACAAAAACATA
>SJYC01078316.1:0-32944 GCA_006408675.1 Madoqua kirkii | reverse complement strand
GGATTGGGGGCAGGAGGAGAAGGGGACGACAGAGAATGAGATGGCTGGATAGCATCACCGACTCGATGGACATGAGTTTGAGTGAACTCCGGAGTTGGTGATGGACAGGGAGGCCTGGCGTGCTGCGATTCATGAGGTCACAGAGTCGGACACGACTGAGCAACTGAGCTGACTGAACAAAAAGAGAAATCCCCAACAACTGGAAATTAAAGAACAAAGTTCTAAATAATCCATGGATCAAAGAGGAAATTAGAGAATTCTCTGGTGGTCCAGTGGTTAGGGACTCTGTGCTTTTATTGCCAGGGCCTGGGTTCAATCCCTGGTCAAGGAACAAAAATCCCACAAGACACATGGCACAGCCAGAAAAAGAAAAGAAAAGAAAGCATATCAAAGTCTGTAGGGTACAGGAGCGCCTATAGGAAAATTTTTAGCATTTATATCATTAAATGTTGGTATCAGAAAAGGAAAATCTAATATCAAAAATCTAAAGCTTCTACTTTAAGAAGCTAGGAAAAAGAGCAAGAATAAATTAAAAGCAAAAAGAATGAAAAAATAATAAAATTAAGAGCAAAACTCATTGAAACTGAAAACATAAAAACAAGGTCAATGAAAAAAAGCCAAGTTTTATAAAAGACAGGAAAAAATGAATTTCTAGCATCATCATCAAAGAAAAAAGAAGACAGAGTAACTGATATTAGGAATGAACAAAGCCCTATCAATACATATCCCACAGATATTAAAAGGATAACGAAAATACAATGCAGAACTCTATACACACAAATTCAAAATGGACTAATTCCTCAAAAATTGCAAACCGTGCAAACTCTCTCAAATGAAACAAAATAACCTAAACAGGACTGTGACTATTAAATTTACTCCATACTTTAAACCTTTAGTAAAGCAATCTACAGGTTAAATGGTTTAACTGTGAATTCTACCGAACACTCAAGAAGAGACACAAGTGCTTCACAGTATCTTCAAACAATTCAAAAAGGAGACAATGCATTCCCGTTCTTTTCAGAAGGCCAGGGACACCCTGAAGCAAAAACCTGATAAGGGCACTTCAGGACCGAGGGAAACTGCAGACAAATATCCCTCAAGAATGCAGATGCAAAAGTTCTCACACAGTGTTAACAAATTGAGTCTAGCAATACAGAAACAGAATTATACATTATGATCAAATGAAGCACACTGCACAAGTTCAATACTGGTTCAGTATTTGAAAATCAATACAACCCACTGTAGTAATAGTCTAAAGAAAAAATACACCTCGTGATTATGTTCATTGACGCAAAAAAATTATTTCATTCTTTTTTTTACAAAATTCAACAGACATCCTAGAAACACCAGGGAACTTCTTCAATATGATAAACAGTATGTATCTAATAAGACCCTCCAGCTAACATACATACTTAATGGTGGAAAACGGAAGACATTCCACCTAGGACGGGAAGAAGGCAGAAATGCACCATCACCAGTCTTAGGCTATTGTGTACTGGAAGACCTATGCAGTGTCAGCAGGCAGGAAAAAAAGAAAGGCATACACATCACAAAGAATGAAATAAACTAACCCTATTCACAATTAACATGACTGTCTATATAGAGAATCTCAGAAAATCTACCAAAAAACTTCTAGAACCAATAAAATGCAAGATTAAAGGACACAAGGGAAACAAACAAAAATCAATCATATTTCTAGCAATAAACAACTGGAAACTGAATTTCAAAAACCAATACCACTTTAAATACTCCACACACACACACACACACACAAATACACAGGTATAAGTCTAAAAAATATGTACAGATCTGTTGCTGAAAACTAAACAATGCTGATTAAAGAAATCAAGGAAGACCTAATCAATGAAGAGACATACCACGTTCATGAATTGGAAGACTCAAGATAATAAAGATGTCGTGTGTGTCAGTTGCTCAGTTGTGTCCAACTCTTTGCAACCCCGTGGACTGTAGCCCACCAGGCTACCCTGTGCATGGAATTCTCCAGACGAGAATATTGGAGTGGGTTGCCATTTCCTTCTCCAAGATGTCGAGTCTCCTCAAATAATAGATTCAGCTCAACTTAAACCAAATTTTCAGCATGGATTCTTTTGTAGATGTTTACAAATTAATGTTTAAATTCATTTGGAAATGTAAAGGAACAAGAAGAGACAAAACAACATTTGAAAAAGAATACAGCTGAAAGAATCACACTACCCAACTTTAAGATCCACTGAAAAGCTACCTTAGTCAAGACAGCATCCATAGCATGTCACCGTGAATTCTTTCAAACATCTAAGAAACAAAGTCAATCTTATAAAAATCGTCTGAAAAAAATAAAGACAATTCTCATCTCATTTTTTTAGAGCAGCATAACCTTGATTTAAAAAAAAACCTTACATTAAAATTCCAAATAAGAAAAATTACTGGTTAATCTCTCTTATAAAGCTATATACAATCTGCCTACAGTGCAAGAGACCTGGGTTCGATCCCTGGCTCAGGAAGATCTGCTGGGAAGGAAATGGCAAACCACTCCAGCATCCTTGCCTGGAAAATCCTATGTACAGAGGAGCCTGGTGGGCTACAGTCCATGGGGTTGCAAAGAGTCGGACATGACTGAGTGACTAACAGGATACTATATAATTCCTAAGTAAAATACTACCAAATCAAATCCAACATTATATGAAAAGGATAATACACCATGACCAAACATGGTTTACTTCAGGAATGGAAGTTTGTTTTATAATCAATCAACCACTAAAATTATCTCAATAAAATTGTCAATTTAAAAAAAACTGAGGAGCCTCCACCAAAATCAATCAATTCAATTCTGACAAAATCAAGAAGAAAAATCATCTGATCATATCAATGAATATCAAAGAAAGCAAAAGATCAAGTACACTATCCATTAAGATTAAAAACTCTTAAAAATGTAGAATATAAAGCAACATCATCAATTTCAATGAATAGCTAGAAAAGCCTAGCGCTAATATCATATTTAACAGTGAAACATTAGAAACTTTCCTCTTACAATAGACAGTGTTAGAGGGCTATCTGCCTTCATGATTTCTATTCATCGCTGACCTGAAGAGTACACAGCATTTTAATAAATAAAAGATTAAGAATGGAACAGAAGAAATACCACTATTATTTACACATGACATTACAGTCTTTATAGAAAATCCACAAGAATCTATAGGACCTACTGTATCCCTATGGGAACTCTACTCATATTATGTAACAGGCTAAATGGGAAAAGAATTTGAAAAATACATACATGTATATGCATAGCTGAATCACTTTGCTGTACACCTGAAACTTTACTCCAATATATAATAAAAAGTTTAAACTTTTTTAATTTTAAAAAAGAATCTATAAACTATTGGAATGAAAGTGTGAATCACTGGCTACAAGATCAATATAAAAATCTCTTGTACTTATACATAATAGCAATAAACTATTAGAAAATGAAATTTAACAGCATAACAATAGCAATTACAACAACAAAAATACTAGGAGTCAGTCAAAGAAAAATATATAAGATCTTTACAGAAAAAACAACAAAGTACTACTGAGAGAAAATTAAGAACTAAATAAATGGACGAATTCATCGTGTCCATGGATTCACAGACGCAACATTATAAAGATGTAAATCCTTCTCAAACTGATCTATTATATATCAGTTGGGTTTATTCTCAAAACGCATTTAACATGAACAGAATACAGGAAAAAATTCACACGATTATCTCAATAGATACAGGAAAAACATTTAATCAATAACAACACACACTCATACTTAGCAAAGGAGAAATAGGGGAAACTTTGGTCTGATAACAGAGTTATCTACAAAACTAGCTTATAAGATACATCATACCTAACAGTGAAACACCAAATGTTTTCTCTGAAAAGGGCAAAAAAAGACAAGAGTGTCTTCTGTCACCACTAATTTTTAACATTTTCCCAAAGATCCCAACAGTGCAACAAGGGGGGAAAATTACAAAGGACTGGAAAGGAAAGATTAAAACTACCATTACTTACAGTTTGCATAATTATATGTGTGTGTGTGTTAGTCTTTCAGTCTGTAAAAGAACCTATAGTTAAACTATCAGTCTCAAAGGATAAATCATTAGCCTCTACATGTAAGCTACTAAATCCAAAATAATCTACAGGTAAACAACAGGATGAATAAGTGAAACTGTGATATAACCGTACAAAGAATCATATATAGCAACAAAAATGAATCAACTGCTACGAGCAACAAGTTGAGTGACTCTCGCAGAATGCTGAGCAACAGACACTGGAAAGAACACACTGAAGGCTTGCATTCATCTATCCAAAGGAGGCAGATTAATCTATGATGTTAAACCCCTGTGATAACCTTTAGAGAGGAAGGAGGAATGACTCTGAGAGGATCAGTAGGGATTCAAGAGGGGTTTCTAGAGTCTGTAATACTCTCCATCGTGATTAGTGTGACAGGTCTGTTCACTGTGATGATGCACTGAGTCACACTCACTTGGTTTGCACACTTTAATGTACATATGCAACACCTGAACATTTCAAAAAAATTATTACAATTTTTTCGAATCATATTTCGTGGCTTCAAACGTTTGAATGGCTTCCCATAGCCTAAAAACAAAATCTCAGCTCTTATGCATGGCATATGATATGGCTCCTACTTTTAATCTAATCCTCTGTTCTGTCTATCCCACAACACACTTTATAATCTAACTTACCAAACTTAGAGGGCCAGAACATGTTACGCTGTTTCAAACCTTCATACCTTTAAATACTGTTTCCACTTCTTAAAATTCTCTCCTTCTTTATTTTCTACTCACACTCAACACAATTTCCACCAATCTTGGATACTAGCTGCTCTAAGACCCTTTCTCTTCCGTCTTCCCCAAATCACTCCCTTTAGTCACTCCCTTTCCTACACTCAGCATATATATTACTGTACAGATCAAGCTATAGCATTAGTTATTTATGTCTATGTCAGTCTATACTGTACTGTGAATAACTCAAGCACCAAGGTCTAAACTTTCATATTTCCAGTGCCCAGCACAAGGCTTGGCAGGCAGCAGTCACTTAATACGTATATATCCTCATAAACTAAAACAGTAAAACTATCAAAGATGAAGCCTGTCTTATACTTCCTCCATAGCACTTGGCACCACAAGCATATAATAGCAACTGTTTAGCTAGGAGCAGACCCTGCACCAAAACTTAGTTCTATGGACAAAATGCTCTTTGCAAATCATATGCAAAACACCCTTCAAACCATGTGCTCACCTGAGGAGAGGGATATGTTCTACTGGAAGTGCAAAAAATCATCCTTTTATATTGCAATACATACAGATTTCCAGAGTGTTGAGCTAGAAGAAACCCATAGAGATCACCTAGGTAAAATCTTTAAGAAAGAACTAAAGCTGAGAAAAGAAAAAATGCTTGTTCAAGGTCAAGACCATAGCAAGAAGGAGCAAGACTAGAACTCAGGTCCCCCGTTTTTCTCATTTAGTGCTTTCTCACAACCCATACAGTCTCCCTTCATGCTATGTCACTCTCAAACTAAGCGGAATGACAGCTTCACTACTTTAGACTGCTGGATTAGACTGTTAGATTAGAGCATCTCTAATTGCAAGGTTTTTTTTTTCCTAATTTCATTGTTTAATTTGGCGCTAACACATGAATATTAATAGTACCAACAAGTTCAACCAGGAAAACACCATTTCCAGTTCCAATATCAAGCACTGAAGCATCCAATGGAATCTTGTGTTTCTGCATCCACCTTATTAGTCGAGTCATACTCTCTTCTCCAAACCTATTAGAAACAGAGAATCAGTCAGTCAAACTACCAAGGGCTAGAGAACAAAGGTTACAGCTATACCCCACCTACACAGCTTATTTAATACGCTCAATTAAGGTTTTTTTTTGAAAGTAAGAAATACTATCTGTAAACTTAATCTTCATCTCTATTATTAAGGAGGAAACACTCCCAAGAATAGAACAAAATAGATAAGGTTGATATGTTACTAATCAACATTTCTCTACATCAGCATTAACATTTGTACATGTTGTTGGCTCAAAACTGCATTGCTTATTGAAAACGGACAATTACAGAATCAGGGTTATTTCCTAAGACTGTCATCAAATTTATACCTAGGCCATTAAAAAAGAAAAGAGAGTGATTCTTTAAATCTACCCATTTAAGCCAGACTCAGTCCAAGGTTCCCAAGATTTTTACTTTCTCTGGGATAAGCACTTAAAAGATACACACACACCCCTACATAACCTTCTGGATCATAATCCCACTGTTTTCTCTAACTCACCAGATTTCTCCTGTATCTCCATATTCTTGGAAAGTCTGCAGTTCTCTCTTATAGACAGCATCCCAACTATATAAATAATCAAATGCAAACCAAATTATTGAATTAAACTGTATTATGAATTCAATGTATATTTCTCATACATTACCAGGAGTGTTATGACAGAAATTTAAAACATTGTTAGTGTTGATAGGTACACATAGCTCAATCTCTTAACATCCTCGTGTTAAAAGAATGAGAGTAAATGAATACATGTAAAGCACTCACAACAATGCCTAACAATAAAAACGGCATATGTTTTAGCTTAAAAAATACAAAGGAGTATCCGACCAAGGATCCCTAAGTCCCAAACACAAGTTCAAAACTGTACAGGCAGTGTCATTACAGTACATTTCAGTCTCAAATGCAGAGATAGGAGAATTTTTGACCAGTGAGGTGATTACTCACAATGGAATTCATAAAGATAAACTCCGCTTAAAAGTTAGCTCTAAGGTTAAAACTTACTGTTACTCCTTTTAAGGACTCTCCCCCATCGATGGCCCCCCCTTCCTATTTCCTGTCTCTAGAATCCCTGGTCTCCCTCCCAGTTACCTCTCATCCTCACCTTTCCCCACGGTCACTCATTCATCCATCTACTAACCCACTAAATGGTTACTGAGCGTCTACTTAGGTCAGATCACTTTCTCCTACCCCAAGAAGCCCACTGTCTCCTCACTCCCTCCTTAGACCATCCCTGACTCCCACCCCTCCTAGCTTCCACATCCCTGCCCTAGTCCACTGAACCTTCTCAGGTCCCTAAGCTGGGCAATTGTCTCCCGGCCTCCTACTCTTGCCCACCAGCCCTACTTGTTAGACCCAGGCTCTTTCCCTTTTCTCAGTTCAGTTCAGTCGCTCAGTCGTGTCCGACTCTTTGCAACCCCATGAACCTCAGCACGCCAGGCCTTCCTGTCCATCACCAATTCCCGGAGGTGGCTCAAACTCATGTCCATCGAGTCAGTGATGCCATCCAACCATCTCATCCTCTGTCATCCCCTTCTCCTTCCGCCTTCAATGTTTCCCAGCATCAGGGTCTTTTCCAGTGAGTCAGATATTCCCATCAGGTGGCCAAAATAATGGAGTTTCAGCTTCAGCATCAGCCCTTCCAATGAACACCCAGGACTGATCTCCTTTAGGATGGACTGGTTGGATCTCCTTGCAGTCCAATGGGCTCTCAAGAGTCTTCTCCAACACCACCCTTTCCTCAAGCCTAACCCCAAAAGCTTGCTGCTGCTGCTGCTGCTGCTGCTAAGTCTTGTCAGCCGTGTCCGACTCTGTGCGACCCCACAGACAGAAGCCCAACAGGCTCCTCTGTCCCTGGGATTTTCCAGGCAAGAACACTGGAGTGGGTTGCCATTTCCTTCTCCAATGCATGACAGTGAAAAGTGAAAGTGAAGTCGCTCAGCCGTGTCCGACTCTTAGCGACCCCATGGACTGCAGCCCACCAGGCTCCTCCATCCATGGGGTCTCCAGGCAAGAGTACTGGAGTGGGTTGCCATTGCCTTCTCCGCCCAAAAGCTTAAGACTCCCTAAAAAATCCCACCCAGGCGCTCTAAGGCCCGGCCCGCACCCCACGGGCCCCTTAGACGTCAAAGTCTTTGAAAGGCCTGTTCACGTGTGGCCCTCCGGACTCCATCCCTAAGGTCCCCCTGACTCTCTCCCAAGGTGGCCCTTGCAGCTTCCACCCATCACGCCCCCCTCAGGCTCTCCCCATATTCCGGGACCCCCACCACCACCATCACCACGTCAGGGCTCCATGCCTCCGTTCCCCGCTCCCGGGGCCCGGGCCAGACAGCCACGCTCACCCTCCCCAGCCCCGCGCCACACTCACTGCTCTCGGGTTCCCAGCGCAGATGGGACAAACCCATCCCCTTCGGGGCCGCAACCTGGGGACCGCGCCGCGCCTCCCGCGCCGCCGCCGTCGTCCGCGCCCTCGTTCATAGCGCTCCGCGCCTGGACGGCCGTTGGGGCCGCCATAGAGACGCGGCGCGGGCAGAGCGGACGGGCGGGCTGGCGCCTCTAGGAGGCGGGAGGCCACCCTCTCTACTGCTCCCGGCCCCTGCGGGGTCGGCTGTCTAGCTCTCCTCCCGGCACCGCCTCGGACCTTAGCCCAAGAGCGCACGGGGCTAGGCCTCGCTTCTGTCCCCCATCTCTCCAGCCAGCGTCAGACGCACCCACTGCTTCGAGGTGCCCGGCGTTTGCGCACCTTAGATATGGGGACGGCTGTTTGTGAGACTATTTAAGTCATTGCGTTTTGGAAAAAGCCCGGCGGTGGGGAAGCCACACCAGATAACTAAGCTGACACCATTCAGCAACCCACATGCACAGATCACCTCATCTCTCCATGTCGTGGGCAGATCTGAGAAATGGGTGGGACGGACCATCGCAGTATTTATTTGGCTTTCCTGCCCAAGGCTAATTCCAATGGTGGCTGGCACCCTGCCTTGAAAATTAGCATTCTGGCCTCTTCTGACTTGACGTCACTGGTGGAGGAAAGATTTTATGCCAGTTGAAATGAATGCCCTGGGGTCCCTCACCCCCACCCCTTCCCGCCCGCCCAAGTAGGCCAACCACGGGTATCAGGAGAGCTAAGTGAGAAGGAAGCTCTGAGTGAAGTCGAGATGCTGTCTCCGCACAGCCGCTAACCAGGCACTGGGACCTTTCCAAGACCCCTAAACTGTGTGCTTCAGCTTCCGCAGGAGCACCTCAGTGGGGAGGGACTGCTCCCAACCAGTGACTCTGAGATTCAGCCACCTCCTTGTGGGACGGATGCTGGGATTTTGCAGCATAATGCCAGAGATCCTGTGGGTCAAAGGTCAGGAGGCACACCTCTAGCAGCCATGAAATACTGCTGGTCCTATATCCTAAGCAAGAATCCCAAAGGCTCCTAGCAAGGCTGCCTTCCAAGCAAAACGCCTGTTTCCTAGGCCACGTTTCTGTTGATCTGGCAGACAGAAGCCCATTAACAAGTCCCTGGGGTGAGTGGCATCAATAGTTGCCTTTCCAGCTCACAGAAATCCCAGTTAGGACCGCATGTGCATGTCCTGTGACGCAAGACGTTCCAAGATCTTCAGGCAAGTGCTGGTGGTAGAATACGGGAAAAGACAGATGGGAATCTATGTGTTTAGTGATTAAAGAACTCAAGAAAGTGCATAAGTAACCTTATTACAGAGTAATAAAACCACCAGATGCCACAGTCAATTAGGGCTGCCCTGAGTGAATGGCTGTTTTGATCTTTTCTAGACTTGATGCTCAGTGCTCGAGAGAGTGAGCTTGAATGTGACTGAGTGGGTCTTAAAAGGTTTTAGGTGCTAATTAAGAAGCGCCCATGAAAGATAAGGCTCTCTTCAATCTGATGTCTTGCCAACACTTAAGATTGCTCTGTGTGATGGATGCTGTGAACAGTTGTTGATATGGAGCCCTGGAAAAAAACACGATTTATACAGAGTTCCTTCTCTGGCTCCAGGGTTACTCTGCGTGTTTAGTCCTGAGTGGGGCACCACCTCTGATCTCCCAGGACAACGTTCTTAGTGGGGGGATGGAGAAGCTGGATCAGAGCAGAGCTGCCCATCACCAGGGAGAATCTGGAATGTGCCAAAGAACACAGTCCCTCCTGCCAGGTGCTAGTTACACAAGACAGGAGGGAGGCCCTGAGTATACTTTGGGTTGCCCGTGTCCCTCGGACTCTGCCAGTCCCTGCAGCTGGAACCCTGCTTGCCTCCAGCTTCTCTGAAACTGTGCTTTCAGGAGTTCTCAAATGCTCCCCAACTGGCAAAACAACAGTCAGATTCCAGGTGATCTTGGTTAGGGTCAGAAGGGATGGATTCTCTGAGAGGGTAGCACTGAGTGAAAAGCTAAAAGAGTTTGCCACAGGCTGTGTCCCCAAGGAAGCAGACTGTAAGACTGAGATGAACATGGAAGAAATTTATTAGGAACTGCTCTCAAGATCACCACCTATTGGGGAAGAGAGAGAAGCAGGGTTGGACAGAGGAAGTAGCCAGGCTGGGGTACCATCACAACGGAGCCTCAGCTAACACCCTCTCCCCTGACAGGACACTGTGAAGCTGGGATGATCCTTTGGAATTTTCAGGTTGGATTGAAGGATGTGGGCCTTTATTCATCTGTGGATACAATGACCAGATCTCAAATGCTTTTTTGCCCAGAAAAAGAGGATTGACCTTGTACGATAAGAATTCCAGGAAGGATAAATCCAAGAAAGGGCTGTCAGCACCTGGAAGAATAATTCAATCAGTCTTACAAGGGGATGTGTGGCTCACACATCACCACGTCTAGAGCAGAGACTATGGAGTAAACCTGCAGCTTTCTGGGAGAAGATCACTCCAGGTGAACAGAACAGCGAGTACCAAGGCCCCCTGAGGTAGAATGGATAACCCCCTGAGGGTTATCCAGGAAGCAGAAAGAAGTCTAGTGTAGCTGTAGCAGAGTGAACAAAAGGGACAGCAGAAAGAAATGAAGGAGTCAGATCATTGTAAGGTTTGGGATTTAACCAAGAAGCAACAAGATTTAAGTTTTGGTGTGACAGTTTTGGCTGATACACTGAGAACAGACTTGGCCAGGAAAGGGTTAAA
Source organism: Madoqua kirkii (assembly GCA_006408675.1). Taxonomy (NCBI): domain Eukaryota; kingdom Metazoa; phylum Chordata; class Mammalia; order Artiodactyla; family Bovidae; genus Madoqua; species Madoqua kirkii. The sequence continues at coordinate 21,999 of SJYC01078316.1, read as the reverse complement.
GGAAGAAGTGGGAGCACACTGCCTTTTTCATCCTCATACAGTGGATATTAGGGGTGGGATAATTCTCTCTCAAGGGTCTGTCCTATGCGTTGTAGGATATTTAGTGGGCTCCTTGACCTCTCACCACTAAATGCAGGTGGCACCCCACGCTCCGTCCCCCCCCCCCACCTCCCGCCCCCATCTGTTGTAAAATCCAAAACTGTCTCATTTTTGCCTGTTGTCCCATGGAGCAAAACTGCCTCCAGTTCAGACCCCTTGAGTTAGAGGCTGTTACAGTGATCTGGGATAGCTTGGACCACTGTGATGGGTATGCTGATGGCAAGTTGTAGGATTCTCGATATATTTTTGAAAACTGTGCTGACTGATCAAAGGGGAGCATCAGGAATGTTCCAAGGTTGTTGGCCTGTGCAACTGTCAGAAAACAGTTCAGTTTGCTGAGTTTGGAAGAAGAGTGCTGGGAGCTCTGTGAGAGATTACAATCTCGGTTTTGAACCCGCAAGACTGAACAAATTGAAGAAGAATGATTAGAAAGCTTAGTTCCTTCCCTGAGGTTAGTTGTAGTTCATTTTCACTGTTGTTTATTATTTATGCTGATTTTATCTTCTTCTCATGGATTTTTCATTACCATGAGCCCAGTTGCTTCTTAACACCTCCACTGCCACCAGCATCTCACTTCTAACCACCCCCAAACCACTGGCACCCAGAGTCTGGACTACTGTGACGGCGCCCTTCCCCAGCCACTGTGTCCTGGACATTGCAGCCAAAGGAGTCATATGGAAACTGAAGTCACATCATGTTACTTCTGCATCAAACCCAAACCGAACAAGTGCCTAAATCAACCCCCTCCTTTATCCTTGAGCATGGCAAATGCTGGCTTTTAATACTAAAAAATTTCGCGTGCAAAGAGGAAAATCTGTTTGGGGAAAGACCAAGACCTGTAACAGAAGGCGCCGTGTCTGGGATGCGCAGAGCGCGAGACTGCACGCGGAGGATGCAGTGCTGGAATCGGTGATGAAGGCGGCAAACCTTGCACCTCTCGCCCGTCACTCCTGGGGCTCTCGAGCCTCTTGGCCTCACCTGTCGAAGACTTCATTTCCCAGCATGCCAAAGGGCTGGCCGGCCGGAAGGCTCCGTGCCCGCCGCGGGGCATGATGGGGGACTTGGAGCTTTCCATCATGGCGGCTTCCATTTCGGGCTACACCTTCAGCGCTGTGTGTTTCCACAGCGCCAACAGCAACGCCGACCACGTAGGTGTTGGGCCCCCCACCACTCCCCGCAACCCGCCGCGGCTGCTAGGGCTTCCAGCCTCGGTCTCAGGCCGACGCCTGTGGAGAAGCCGGAATCCTTGGCCCCTCGCCCCCTATGCTGGCCGAAGGAACTGATGACCCGGGAGGCTCCCGCCGCCGGCGAACTCTTGCTGCCCGGGTCTCCTTCGCCCCCGCCCCGAGATGGGCGTCCCCTCACTTGGTGCCTTCCACTGGCATCGCCGTCCCAGGACAGCAGTCTTCCGGTGGGGAGGGCTTTCCCGGCCGGCCACCGACAGTGGCAGCAGTCACCTAGTCCTGGAAACTCAGCGCCGGCCCCTCCCCGAGTCAGGCTTCGAGACTAATGAGGGGTGTCCGGGGTCGGGAAGGAACCGAGAGACCCCCGCTTCAGTCTAGGAGCGGAGAATCCCAGCCGCGCCCTCTGGTCTGACAGGTTGTTGTGGGGTGCGACGAGGCCAACCGTGCCTGTCACTGCTCTTACTTGTTAGATGCGAGCGTGTGTTTTCTTCGCCTCGATGAAAAATGCAGATGTAACCGGGAGTGTTCGGTGTAGGGTCTACTTTGGCCTTGCCATTGCGTGTTTAGTTCCCCGGCGAATGTTCTAAGACCCGGGAACTAGTCTCAGTGAAAATAGGGAAGTGACAGGCCTTTACGTATGAGTGATCGGAAGTGCATTTTTAATGTCCCTGGCTTCTGGATGGAAATTCTTTTATGACATTAGATAATTTTTGTCTTTACGTATTTGCCCACGAAGTTGAGAGATTGTGTTAAAGTGATTTGAGTAGTGAATTATTTAAGTTCACAAAATAAATGTAATGGGAGGGAGGGTGTTGTCATTACAAAGCAAAACTGCAGAACACTGCAGAAGAAGGAACTGGGTTTGGTTTGATGTCTGCGATCCTAGCTTCCATTTCATAGACAGGTGATTTCATTAGTAAATTGGATGGGATTAAGTGTTGTACCTTTCATTGCTTCACTTCAGTGGTAGAGATCAACTATAGAAATATACACAACATGGGTTTTTCCAGAGGCAGCTCCTGTCTCTAGACACTAAGGCCCTTGATACTGCAGCCAGCTCTTTAATGTAATGCAATTCCTTGTACAGGTAGTTTGTGATCCTGCTCGTGTCCCATGGAAGTGTTAAATATGGTTTCAGTCCTGTTTCTTAACCTCTCTAGTTCTTGGAGTGCCTACTAAATTACAGTTTATGTATAAAGCAAAATTACTGTAAGCAACCTGTTGAAAAGTGGATAGTTTTAGTTTTTTATACAGTCTGCAGTGAGATGGCCATGTTGCCTAGATTGTTACTAACTTAATTCAAGAGATATCTCTTTAGTATCTGCACTATGCCAGGCATGGTGCCAGACTTCATAGAAATTTTTACCAATGGCAATAGTTTGCAACATGTATCTTATACTCTACAAGGATACCTTTTATATTAACCTTGCCACAGTTATATATGTAGAATACTTTAAAGTAATTTCAATTTCACGTATTTTAAAGTTGAAGAACCAAGAATTTGTTTTTGTGGGACGTTGTTTTGTCCTGGCAAGAAATTAGTTTAAAGCCACTCATTATTCTGTAGCGCTGGAGTTAGCAAACTTTTTCTGTGAAGGGCCAGACAGTAATTATTTTAGGCTTCCTGAGCCTTGTGGCCTCTGTAGCAGCTACTCAGCCGTGCAGTTGGTAGGGAGAAAGGAGCCATAGATAGTAAATAAATTAGAATGACTGCTTCCAATAAAGCTTTACTTGTGGACAAAAAGCTGAATTTCATATAATTTTTCGCACATCATGAAATATTGCTCCCATTTTCTCTTTCATTTCAGCAATTTAAAAGTGTAGAAACTTATTCTAAGCTTGTAGGCCATACAGTAACTGCCATTAGGCTGGATTTAGCCCACACACTATAGTTTGCCTCCTATTATAAAGTAACAGTGGTTCAGGTCATCCAGACCAATAAATAAGCATCCATGTTATACTTGGCTTCAGAATGTTTTGATGTCACTGTCGACATTTTCAAACTAAGGCCTGCCAGATAATATACGGGGCACCCAGTTGAATCTGAATTTTAAATAAACAGTAAATAATTTTTAATATAAATATATCCCATTCCTTACATTAAAATTATCCATCATTTATCTGAAATTCAAATTTAACTGGGTATCCTGCATTTTTATTTGGTAAATTTGGCAACCTTGGGCTGTGGAACACTAGGAATCGTAAATATTAAAGTCTAAAGTTGTGTAGGAATCTTCTATTGTATTTTCCACTTTGATTAAAGAGAAAATTTTCTAATCTGTTACAAAGGCACAGCTTGTGTTTTATAGTAAGAACTTATAATGAAAGACTTTCAGAGGATAAAACAAGCTTCTTTAGTCCATGCTTTCCAGACCAGTAGTCATGGATTCTCTGGCACATAGATAGATAGAGAGATAGAGAGATAGAGAGATAGAGAGATAGATCTGGACTGTGTTTTCGTTGCTGCAGGGGCTTTTCTGCAGTTGTGGTGAGCAGGAGCTGCTCTCTAGTCGAGGTGCACAGGCTTCTCATTGCAATGGCTTCTGTTGCTGCAGAGCACGGCCTCTAGTTGCTTGGGCCTCAGTAGCTGTGGCCCGTGGTCTCAGGAGTTGCAGCTCCCAGGCTCTGGAGCATAGGCTCAGTGGTTATGGCACACAGGCTTAGTTGCTCCGCCGCACATGGGATCTTTCCAGACCAGGGACTGAACCCGAATCTCCTGCATTGGCAGGCGGAGTCTTTACCGCTGAGCCATCAGCGAAGCCTGATTTGGGATTTTTATGACATTCCACTCCTCTAAGTCAGTATTTTGTATTGAGTTATGTATGTATTCAGCTATGCTGAAAAGCCTCTATCTCTCCATCCTCACCCCCACAGATTCCAACTGGGACTTTTTAAACTAGGAAATTTATTCGAAGAGTCAACCTACAATAGAAAGGACATTGTTTCACCAAATGTATTCAGCCACTCTTTGCTGAGCAGTTCTCATGTGCTTGGCACTGAGCAAGGTGCTGAAGTACTCGGTGAACAGAGAATCCCAGCTCCTCCGGAGCTCATATTTTAGTCGGAGCAGCATTCGTTAGTACGTGTAAATATGAAACACGAGAAAAACGTGAGAAGAGAGAGGATGCAGGATGAAAGGAGCAGCGTGTGGCAGACTTGCTTCTGTTCCACTCTCCAGGGAAGGCCTCTCTGATAAGGTGCCCTTTGAGTGAAGAGCCAAATGAGGGAAGGAGTAAGCCATATTAGATGCCTAGGAAGGGAAAGCCGGGGACAGCCTGTTAGTTCACCACTGGCAGGGATGGTGTTTGACATTTAGAGTGAACATGCTCCACGGCGCTTGTGCTGAACTCTATAGCAAATGCTCAAGCAGTAGGTTATGTGCTGAGTAATCCAGAATTGTTGATTACGGTATATGTTCTCAAAGGAGTAAATCAATTTATCTCAGCATTTATTAAGGAAAAACTGATCTAGTGAAAAACTTATTTGCTGGAATCCTAATTTCTCCTGCCAGCCCATACAGGAGCAGTTAGTTGTGCATTGTATTAACTTCTTTCTTTACCCTATTGTCATTAGCAGAGTTTTTAAAACAATGAAATAAATTACATGCTGTTTCAAGAAAGCAGCCTAGAATATTTCTGCTTCCTGAGCTTTTTTTGATGTTATTTGTTACACTTTGTGAGATTTAGGTGATGAATTCACTCTACTTATTTTCACTTCAGAAAAACAGGGTTTTAGGGGAAGGGATTAAAATAATATTTCATCTTGTCATGGAATCCTTTATTCAAACGACCCAGTTAATAGCTGTGTCACAAAGTACTTGAGTCGTATACCTATTGGTTTGTGGAATGGTAGTTTACATGACAAGTTTATTTGTATTATTATTAAAATTATTATAAAACTGTAATGTCCTCAATTCCTCTTAATTCCAGTAAAAATCATTTTTATTTTTAGCTGCAACTCTCTTCCCCCATTGCTTTCAGGAAGGATTTTTGCTGGGAGAGGTAAGGCAAGAGGAAACCTTCAGCATCAGTGACTCCCAAATCAGCAGCACGGAGTTTCTGCAAGTAATCGGTAAGTGAGTTTGTCACGGGCATGAGAAATACTCTTCTTGTATACATGCGCCCCTTTTGGTTCTTTGGCCTTTGACTGATTGTAACCTAACAATGGACTTAAAGAGTACATAGAAAGCCACTCAGATCACAATGCCAATTATTTTCACTAGGAATGATATGAAATGTCTTTGTAGTCAGCGTAAACCCACATTGCGAGTCTGTAAGTTCAGGTATTTTGTGAAGCTGTCCCTGACCCAAGTGGCCTGACCTGTGAATGGCTGTGTGGAGTTGCACACGTGTCGCTTCACAGCCATGGTGAGCCCCGCGTGTGTGCGTTGGGCTGTGCCCGTGGTCAGCATGGCCTCATACTATAATGAAGCATGCGCTGTGCTGGTCCTCCCTAGAGGGATCCGGCAGAGATGTTCACACTTGTTTATAGAAGATACTTGTCAGACCTGCACAGCTTTCTGAGGGCTAAGCCAAACGGCCGACTGGGGGCGCCTGCTGGGGAAAATGAAGGTGTTTGTAGGTGCACGGCTCTCTGGCTCGGTCTCCTTTTGATAAATAAGGATCATAGTGCTCTTCAACTGCACCTGGTGCGCATCACTGAACAGCGTGTCCTGATACTGAAAACAGAGCAAGGGCTGTTTCGTGCATTTATGCAGCCAACCATCATTGAAAAACGTGTAGGAGACGTGTGCTGGGCAGTGAGAGGGATGTCCAGTACCCCTCTGTGAGAAGGGGAAGACTGTGAGAAGAGGAAGAGAAGTTTACAGAAATACCAGAGCATGCAGGCTGAGTCCTGTCAGAAAGGAACAAAGACGATCTCATGAGTTGGGGAAAAAAAAACCGAAACTACTCTTGGGTTAAATCAGTAAGGACACCGTGAGGGAGGTGAACTTAGGGCCAGTGAGTGGTTTGTTCAGGGCATCCTGGGGCAGGGAGTGCATAAAACGTGCAGGGAGCCTGGCCTGTTTCTGGATGTCTAGAATACAGACTGTGTGAAGGTGAGTGGTTTGTGGTTTGAAATACTGCTGGAAGGTTAGGTTATGCTGAGGCCGAAGCATTGATTTCGGCCTGTTCTCGTTGCCTTCGGTACCTGGGCTGGGGCCAGGGTGAGGACTGAGGTGGTGAGGGTTGGGGAAAACAAGAGATAGCTGTCTCCTAGAGAACCAAAGCTATAAAAACCCACTCCCCACAATACTAACTTGGTAATAAATAGTTGATAGTTGATGTGCTGTGGTGTAGCTGCTCTTTTACGGAGGCTTGATTTCTGTGTTTTGTCTTGCTTAACTCTTTAAAACTCCTAAAATAGAGAACTCGGTTTCATTGGCCATCTGTGCAATTATTCATTGTTTGCACTTGGGTTTTCCAAACTAATGTGGTGTGTAAGGGTTTGCCAGGAAGACCGGACGGCACACGATGCAGGAAAGAGCGCTAGCCGGGCATGCGCACAAAAGTAGCCTTCCTGGTGAGTGTTCTGGCTGTTTATCTTTGAGGAAACAGAATAGTAAAGTAATTTAAATTCTCCAGCATCGTGTGCTCTTATCTTTGATTCATAAATAACCAGTTCCCATGGTATTGCAGATACAGAGATGTGCCAACGATAGAGAGACCCAGGTAACACAGGGCCATGGCGACGACCCTCTTTTTGCTATACAATGTTTAATTTATTAGCTACATTCAGTTTATTGTTGAAACAATCATGGGTCTCATAAACAGAGTATTTGCTAGTATTAAATGTATGTTATCATTGTAGTCTTCTCTCTTTTTTTTTTTTGGTGGTGTTTTTCTTTTAAAAGTAAATACATAACAATATTAGAAAATGTAAACCAAGACCCTAGAAAACCTGGATTAAAGGGCCAAGCACTAGATAACAAACGTACCAGAGAAGTATTCCATACCACTAGCACAAAGAAATTTTCTGGATAGTTTAACCTCCAGCATATTTTAAAATAATAAATTGACCCAATTTTGTATTTGTTGAAAATGCCTGAATCCACGCATGGACACCTTTCCCTGACACTGAACAATAAGGAGGACTTGATATGAAATGGCATGCTGTGAGGGAGCACCCGTCTTGAACACATTCATTTGTAAAGCAGTGCTCACACACTTGATGGAGAAGGCGATGGCACCCCACTCCGGGACTCTTGCCTGGAGAATCCCATGGACGAGGGAGCCTGGTGGGCTGCAGTCCATGGGGTCGCTAAGAGTCAAACACGACTGAGCGACTTCACTTTCACTTTTCACTTTCCTGCATTGGAGAAGGAAATGGCAGCCCACTCCAGTGTTCTTGCCTGGAGAATCCCAGGGACGGGGGAGCCTGGTGGGCTGCTGTCTATGGGGTCGCACAGAGTGGCACACGACTGAGGCAACTTAGCAGCAGCAGCCACCAGGCGGATGAACTCTGGAGGCTTGCAGAACTCTGGAATCCCAGGCCAGGCTGCCCTGGCTCCCCTGCTTGCAGAAGTCTGCCTAGCAACTGTCACGGCCGCCAGCGTCACGCCAGTCTGTAGCTTAATCGTGTTTGAAAGCGTCACCCTGTTTCCTCCACGGAGTGCTTAGTTCGGCATTGCAGAATCTCGTAGGAGAAAGCTTTGACCCTGTAGAAAATGCGCTGTGATGTCCAGAGCATGTCTTCAGGATGCTTCTCATCCAGGCTGTAAATCATGGAGAAAGTCTGCTGGGCTGGATTGATGACAGGAGTGTGTCTTCAGAGTTCAGAATTTACTCTAGAGATTTTCTTAAAATATTCTTTCCTTTAAAGTAGAAGATGAGGACTTTTTTTTTTCCTTCCCCTGAACTCTAGTTAACATTTTTACTACAGATGTTCTGCAGTCTAATTACTGACAGTATCTCTGAAATAACTTCTGATGGTATACTGTACCATTTTTGGTGATAAAAAGAGAGGATTTCTAGATGAGATTTTCCTGTTTGCATCACCGTATCAACAGTTACTCTCGGCGAATCATCTTTTCTTCCCCGTGGAAGTGCTGGCATTTTTGTGTGTTTTGGCAGCACTCACATCGGTACAGAAGCTAATGGGCACAGCCCAGTGTCCTTCAGGCTTGTGGTTTCATTTTAATTGAGTTAAAATTGCAGCCTGGAACTCTGTGGCTGTGGCTTTATAAGCAGCAGGTGATGAGTTGCTGGCCAGGAGAATGTTGTTAATAGAACGGAGTGGTTAATTATCCCATGGTCTTGTACGTCAACCTAGACCCTAAGGCCCCTGATGAACTTGAAGAAATGGTACGCTACAGTAATCACAGCAATCTTTCCAGAAGTTGTTTGCCTCTGCCTTATAAATGGCTGTTTCCCTTGTCTGAAAAGCTTTGAAAGGGCTAATAAACTTCCAGAGTTTTCACCCTTCCCCTTCAAAACACCTGGCCCAGTTGTCCTGTATTGTTAGTGACTTAACTGATGGCAGAGTGGTTAAGGCCCTCCTTTCCTCAAGCTGTCCTCACAGTTTTTATCCCCCTCGATTAAATGCTTCCAGTCAGTGGTTCCTTTTCCTCTTGGAAAAAGGTAAGATTGACCAAGAGCACACAATAACTGTGTGATCTGAATAAAAGCTTTCAGGTGCTTATCACACGCCGACAGATGGACCCAGAGCTATCATTTGCCGTTTTACTTTGTCCTGAGAGGGTGGCCCTGAGTTTAAGTGGTAAGGAGACACTGCCTTCACCAGTGTACACACTCTCTGGGAGAGGAAAGCTGTCTTTTTATTGTCTGCGATTTTGGTTTAAAGTTTTTTTTAAATCCTGAGCTACTTTATAGTTGTCTGTATCTTACATGATTAACTGAGATGTATTTCCTCTTTCTGATTACAGAAATCCATAACCATCAGCCTTGTTCAAAACTTTTTAGGTAAGCCACATCCTTCTTTGTAGCTTTTCCTCCTTACTGAAAGATCGACTGATAGAAAGCTAATGAACTCAGACTTGTATCTGACTATGGCTTCGTGTTTTAAGCATGACTGAGGGGGTCCAAGTTCACTGATTTACTGAGTGTCAGATGCGTGTGTGTAGCACTGTGCTAAGTTAGGGAAAGGGGAAGATAAACCAAGGCGAGCAGGTAAACCTTGGCTTCAGTGGTTTAAAATGGAAGCTTTCCTGCCAGCCTTCGTAGCTTGGGCTCGTCAACCATACAGAAAGCAGTTCATCAAAGATCATATAGAGATAAAAGCATATTGTAAGAGGCATAAAAGTGTTCCATGTACAACTTTAAAATGTAAGAAAAGGGAACATAAAGCTTACTTTTTGGGGTTTAAGTTAATATATACCAATTGCATGTTACGACCAGCTAAAGGACAGAAAGAAAGAAACAAGAGGAGAGACATTCAAAGGAGACAGTGACAGAGATGCCTGTGGAGGCAAAGGTGAGGCAGAGAGTGACCAGCACGCCACCTCCACCAGCCTTCTGCTCCCCAAACTGCAGACCAGGCTCTGCCTCCTTCCGGAGCCCCCAGCCCTCCCACCTGTTGACAGATATGATGACCTTCACTCTTGTGTTTCTTAAACCTCCCCAAGGGCCCGTTCTTCTACTTTGTGAAAAGCCAGGCCAATCCTTTCCTTGCGCTCTGCCCATTCCAGGTCGATTGAGCATTCTGGGCCAGCACTTCGTGCCTTGACACTGCCAGCCCCTTGTGCCTGGTTATTCCTGCCGTGTGTTCACGGCAGCTTTCACCCTGACTCCGCTCCCCCTCTCAGCTGACCTAAACCCCCAACAGCCTTGTACGTAAGAACCCCTGGAGACTTCCACTGTGTTCACCACCCATTTTATCCCCACCCGTCCCACACACACTTACCTCTTATTTCAGAGGACTGTTACCTGTGAACAAAGCCCCACAACAGCTGAGAACCTCACTCTTAGACTTACATGTAACTGAAGAGGAGCAGGAAGCAAACAAGGAATCAGCAGATCATCTGAAAAGAATCTCAGAGCAGTGAGATCAATTGCTGATGATTCAGCAGTCAATGAATGATCCAGGACCTGGTCCCCTCACAGCCTCGGTCTGGATCGGAAAGGGTCCTGCTGTTTGGCCCTGACCATCTAGGACTTTGCTAGGTGTGCCCTGCCTTGTCTTGGTGAGGAGCTCCTTAAACCACTGTTAGTAAAGTAACACCCAGAACATAGACCCATAGACTCGTAACTGAAACTGTAGACTCATCATTCTTAGGACTGAAAGAAACCATGGAAACTATATGTCTGCTCCAAACTGTTTATTTTACAAAAAAAAAGAAGTGGAGGCCAGAAAGGTTCAAGTGACTTGCCCACAGTCATAGAGAGAGGAGCAGCGCAGAGCTGGAGCTGGTATCTCCTGACTTCCAGTTCAGTGCTTTTGCTGTAACTTTAACTCCTTCCTGCTGTAAGGCCTGGGCTTGTGGTGGTGGGAGGAGGGGTGTGGCATTCCTGAAACCGGAACCAGTGATAGAAAAGGTCACACATTACAGCCGAAATGCTCATCATAGGGTCCTGGTCAGATGGGTCTCTATTAAAGGTGAGTGCCTTCAATTTGAAGCTGGCCAGACCTACATCCAAATCCAGCTCTTCCATCCACCAGTTCTATAATTTGGGGCAAGTCACTTAACCTCAGTATCTTTATTTACAAAAATGGAGGGAAAAAAGTGTTGACTTGTTGGGCTGAACTAGTACTTCCTCCCAGCAGTGAGACAGAAATGAAATGAATTAACATGAGGAAGCCTGCAGCTGAGCGTCGTATTAAGGATTCAGCAAATATTCATTTCCCTTCTTCATTTCTCAGAACATGCGCTTCTCTGTTCTTTTTTCCCCCATAGATAATTGACACTTAGAGACAAGGAAGAGAGGTCACGGTCATTTGAAACCACACATTTTGTAATTACTTGGTATCAGCATTTCCACTTATGAAAGTAATACCTTTTGAATGTAGCAGTCTCTTGAGTAGCCTTTGATGCAAAAGATCCCTCGTATCAGCAAAACATTTAGATGGTTTTTTCTTTATATACTTATTGTATGTGTGCGCTCAGTCGTTCAGTCGTGTCCAACTCTTTGCAACTCCACGGACTGTAGCCCACCAGGCTTCTCTGTCCATGGAGTTTTCCAGGCGAGAATACTGGAGTAAGTTGCCGTTTCCTCCTGCAGGGGATCTTCCTGACCAAGGGGTCGAATCTGCATCTCTTGCACCTTCTGCATAGACAGGCAGGTTCTTTAGCACTGTGCCATTATATACCTATTGCAGATAAGCAGTTGTAGCTTTAATGCCAACTTTTAAGATTAGGTGACACATAGACACAAGTTGCTAAGCATATGTTTGTCAAAATACTATATAATTTTAATAAAATATTTTTCCTCTTAAACAGTTTTTATGACTATGCAAGCAAAGTTAATGAAGAGAGCTTGGACAGGATCTTAAAGATCGGAGAAAGGTATGTTCTGTTTGTCACCCAGTCTGATTTGGAAATCAGTCTTTATCACCCAAAATTAAAACCAGAAAGGAATGTAAAATGAAACAGTGAGATTTGTTATTAATATGTAGGAATTCTGTTCAGTAGATTTTAAAGGTAAACTGTAGATGTGATACAGTGTTTACAGTATGTAAAACAAAATTTAGATATTTAGAGTATGATTCCATTATGTAAAAGTCAGAAGGGAAAAAAAGAACATGAACTATAATCCAGAAAGCTGACAGTAGTTGCTTCTGGATTGGTTCTAATTTCCCTATTTGGTAATTTAAAAAATAATTGTGCTAACATTTACTACACATGCACTAATTTTATAATCAGGGAAAATATTCCTAAAAAATGTAGATTGCAGTCAAACATCTTTTGATGTGTTGCTCTTTCAAGTTCTGTTCCCATTGAACATAGATGTTTTCCCCAAAGGTCATCTGTTTATTGTTTCTGTAAACATGCATATGATGCTCTGCTTGTGTATATATATGGTAAACAAGTCTGAATAGAATTGAAAATGAGCCAAGGTTTTATTTCTGCGTCTGGGTGATGGTCTCATTCATAATTTACTCTGATGTACCATGTGTGGGGTTTACTTTTTTACCTTGGTATATTGATTCCTGAAAAATAGATGAGTCACTAAAACATGTGAGGAAGAAAAGTAGCAATGAAGTGAAAGCTTGTTAAAGAGAAAAGAAAATGCCATTCTTTTAGAAGCATGTATTATAAAAAAAGCCTTTAAAAGATTACCTGTGCATAAAATAATCAGTGTGGGACATCTCAGGTGTTCGAAGAAGGGCCTCAGAAGCAGCTAGAGTAGATGAGCAGCCTTTCCAGTGTAGGGCCCTCTCGGAACCACCATCTGGTGCACAAGGCAGAAAGAGAAGCAGGTAAGGGGAAAGGAAACATAGAAAGTGTGGGGAAGGTCTGGGGATGTTTTGGGGGTGATGACAAGCTCAGGAAGGGCATGGTGTTGCCAAGAGTCTTAACATGGTCACCTGCCCGGGTGTGGGGAAGTGGGCGAGCGCAGCCCAGGGGTCCCAGTCCCACTCCCCCATTCTCAGTGATTTCCCTGAAGCGCACATTCTGGCATCTGGAGCATCTTCATTCTCCAGCCACCGCCTTACCTCTTCATTCCATTTATTTTCACATTCTAAATAATGAAGCTTTATACTCTCTAAAACTAAAATTTATTTCGTGAAGATTCTTTCTGAAGCACTTATCTAGAATACTCACTATATATTAAATTACCAGGACATTTGTTTTTTCAATAGAGGAAATATATTTGAAGTGGAAAAAAGAAAGAAAGCATAAGAACAGGAAATTACAAAAGAAAAAAGAAATCTACAAATGATCAAGAAGTAAATGGAAAAAATGTTCATTCTCATCGGGAAATGCAGATTGGAACACATAATACTGTTGTTTTTGTTGTTGTTGTTATTGTCCATCCAGTTGGGAAAAGTATAAAAGGATTGCTGATATCCAGTGCTGGCAATGTTGTAGGAAGTGGGGAAGCTGTAGCTGGTGGGAATGTAAGTTGATAGAGACATTTAGGGAGAGAGTTTTGCAATAACAGAATTTTAAATATAGAGTTCCATCTCGAGGACTCTGGCCCAAGAAAACAGACAAATAGGCACAAAGGTGTGAAAACTTGTGTTATTGAACACTTTGGCTCTTTGCCAGACCATATACTAAGCACTTTCTAGGTACTGACACATTTAATCCTTGCACCCACCACATAAGGCTGTTATCATCACCCCCATTTTACAGTTGAGACAACTAAGGATAAATATCTTGGTTAAGATTATAAGCACAAATATTGGTGTCAAGATTTAAACCCAGCAGTCTGGCCTCTTAATGCAGCATACAAAGATGTTTCTTGCATCTTTGCTTAATAATGAGAATTTTGAAAGCAATAAGGTTAAAGAGTCTGCCTCCAATGCAGGAGACCCAGGTTCAATCCCTGGGTCGGGAAGATCCCCTGGAGAAAGAAATGGCAATCCACTCCAGTATTCTTGCCTGGAGAATCCCATGGATGGAGAAGCCTAGTATGTTACAGTCCACAGGGTCGCAAAGAGTTGGACACGACTGAGTGACTTCACCTTCTTCACCACCTTGAAAGCAATCTAAGTGTCCACCAGCGAGGAATGGTTAAGTAAATTATGTTGGTGCCTCCGTACTATGGAATATGACAGTTTGTGCATGCTCAGTCATGTCCGACTCTTGACCACCCCATGGACTATAGCCTGCCAGGTTCTTCTCTCCATGGAATTTGCCAGGCAAGAATATTGGAGTGGGTTGCTGTTTCCTCCTCCAGGGCATCTTCCTGATCCAGGGATTGAACCCATGTCTCTTGTGTCTCCTGCATTGGCAGGTGGATTCTTTACTACTGCACACTGGGGAAGCCCATGGGATATGAAGCAGCCATTAAAAAGATAAGGGAGGTTCTCATGAATGACTTAGAAAGCTCTTGAAGTTAAGTGAAATAATTTGAGCCTGCTTTTTATAAAAACAAAAGTCTGAGTGTATAAAGAGAAAGATCCAGAAGAAAGCCAACCACACCTAGAAGTGGTTACTCTGAGTAAAGGGAGCAGAGATGTTGCTGAGGAGGGGAAACTTTATATAATAAGAATTTTTACATTATATTTTATATTGAAATTAATTGGAAAAAAGAAGTGAACTCTACCATGTAGCATTTTCAGTAGTAAATAGAGACACTTTTCTAATTAATTTAGGGGTTTTAAATTGGATTTGCTAATTTACTATGATATTCTGTATTTCAGTTATGTATTAAAATATAGTCATATCGTATTTTAAAAAATCAGATTTGGTCTTTTGAGACACAGAAGACCAATATAGATTGTTAACTAGAATTATCTTTGTTTTTCCTGGGGCCCAGATTCTCAAAACCTGATCTTCAGTTTTTATTTTCTAAAGCTTTGTACTAAAACTAAACGATTATATTTTCTTTTGCAATTAAAAGACAGCAATTTGTTTCTTCAGTTTACCTGGAAATTAGGTTTTATTTCCATGCAATTTGTTAAAGGCAGGGAGTGTATTTTATGTTCACTGTATTTCCTATGACACCTTATACATAATATAAATTCTTTGAGGTTTTTTTTTCAAGAATCCAAATTTCTAGCCCCAAAGATGATACTTAATATTTAGACTGAAAAGCTGGCTAGTTGACTCTAGTATGGGGATTTTTCCCCAGAAATGCTACAAAGTTACATCTTCACCTCAAAGGGGTTATTATAGTACCTGCTGCTGCTACTGCTGCTAAGTCGCTTCAGTCATGTCTGACTCTGTGCAATCCCAGAGACAGCAGCCCACGAGGCTTCCCTGTCCCTGGGATTCTCCAGGCAAGAACACTGGAGTGGGTTGCCATTTCCTTCTCCAATGCATGAAAGTGAAAAGTGAAAGTGAAGTCGCTCAGTCATGTCTGACTCTTTGCAACCCCAGAGACAGCAGCCTACCAGGCTCCTCCATCCATGGGATTTTCCAGGCAAGAATACTGGAGTGGGATGCCATTGCCTTCTCCCATTATAGCACCTACAAAGTTAAATTTAAAATGTTCAGCTTAAAAATACATATGTACTTTAAACAGTATCTGATATAAAAAAATATTTTTAATTAACATCAATTCTTCAAGAAAGTCCTAATGGAAGCATTTCAAAAATTGATTCTCTGCTAGGCAGGCTTCAAAGCTAATGTTTAATTGAAAAGCCCTGGGAGTTCCTTGACAGTTTTGCCAAAATGCGGTCCACTGGAGAAGGGAATGGCAAACCACTTCAGTATTCTTGCCTTGAGAACCCCATGAAAAGTATGAAAAGGTAAAAAGATAGGACACCGAAAGATGAACTCCCCAGCTTGGTAGGTGCCCAAAATGCTACTAGGGATCAGTGGAAAACTAACTCCGAAGAGTGAAGAGACAGAGCCAAGGCAAAAACAGTGCCCAGTTGTGGATGTGACTGGTGATCAAAGTAAACCCTGAAGCTGTAAAGAACAATGTTGCATAGGAACCTGGAATGTTACATCCATCAATCAAGGCAAATTGGAAGTGGTCAGGAGATGGCAAACATCAACATTTTAGGAATCAGTGAACTAAAATGGACTGGACTGGGTGAATTTAACTCAGATAACCATTATATCTACTATTGTGGGCAAGAATCCTTTAGAAGAAATGAAGTAGCCATCGTAGTCAACAAAAGAGTCCAAAATGCAGTACTTGTATGTAGTTCAAAAATGACAGAATGTTTGTTTCCAAGGCAAACCATTCTATATCACAGTAATCCAAGTCTATGCCAAAGAAGCTGAAGTTGAGTAGTTCTATGATGGCATATGAGACCTTAACCATTATATCTACTATTGTGGGCAAGAATCCTTTAGAAGAAATGAAGTAGCCATCGTAGTCAACAAAAGAGTCCAAAATGCAGTACTTGTATGTAGTTCAAAAATGACAGAATGTTTGTTTCCAAGGCAAACCATTCTATATCACAGTAATCCAAGTCTATGCCAAAGAAGCTGAAGTTGAGTAGTTCTATGATGGCATATGAGACCTTCTAGAACTAACACCAAAAAAAGATGTCCTTTTCATTATAGACGACTGGGATGCAAAAGTAGGAAGTCAAGAGCTACCTGGATTAATAGGCAAGCTTGGCCTTGGAGTACAGAATGAAGCAGGGCAAAGGCTAATAGAGTTTTACCAAGAGAATACACTGGTCATAGCAAACACCGTCTTCCAACAACACAAGAAATGACTCTACATATGGACATCATCAGACAGTCAACACCAAAATCAGACTGATTATATTCTTTGCACCCAAAGATGGAGAAGCTCTATACAGTCAGCAAAAACAAGACCAGGAACGGACTGTGGCTCAGATCATGAACTCCTTTTTTGCCAAATTCAGACTTAAATTGAAGAAAGTAGGGAAAACCACTAGACCATTCAGGTATGACCTAAATCAAATCCCTTATGACTATACAGTGGAAGTGACTAATAGATTCAAGGGATTAGATCTGATAGAGTGCCTGAAGAACTATGGACAGAGGTTTGTGACATTGTACAGAAGGCAGAGATCAAGACCATCCCCAATAAAAAGAAATGCAAAAAGGCAAAATGGTTGTCTGAGAAGGTCTTACAAATAGCTGAGAAAAGAAGGGAAGCTAAAGGTAAAGGAGAAAAGAAAAGAAATACCCATTTGAGTGCAGAGTTCAAAAGAATAGCAAGGAGAAATAAGAAAGCCTTCCAAAGAGATAGAGGAAAACAACAGAATGGGAAAGACTAGAGATCTCTTCAAGAAAATTAGAGATACCAAGGGAACAATTCATGCAAAGATGGGCTCAATAAAGGACAGAACAGTATGGACCTAACAGAAGCAAAAGATATTAAGAAAGTAGCAAGAATACACAGAAGTATACAAAAAAAGATCATCATGACCCAGATAAACTAATGGTGTGATCACTCACCTAGACGAGACATCCTGGAGTCCGAAGTCAGTTGGGCCTTAGGAAGCATCACTACAAACAAAGCTAGTGGAGGTGATAGAATTCCACTTGAGCTATTTCAAATCCTAAAAGATGATGCTGTGAAAGTGCTGCACTCAGTATGTCAGCAAATATAGAAAACTCAGCAATGGCCACAGGACTGGAAAAGTTTAGTTTTCATTCCAATCCTAAAGAAAGACAATGACAAAGAATGTTCAAACTACTGCACAATTGCCCGCATCTCATATGCTAGCAAAGTAATACTCAAGATTCTCCAAGCAAGGCTTCAACAGTACGTTAGCCAAGAACTTCCAGATGATCAAGCTGGATTTAGAAAAGGCGGAGGAACAAGAGATCAAATTGCCAACATCCTTTGGATCATCGAAAAAGCAAGAGAGTTCCAGGAAAACATCTACTTCCCCTTTATTGACTACACCAAAGCCTTTGACTGTGTGGATCACAACAAACTGTAGAAAATTCTCCAAGATGGGAAAAACAGACCACCTTACTTGGTTCCTGAGAAATCTGTATGAAGATCAAGAAGCAACAGTTAGAACTTGACATGGAACAACAGACTGGTTCCAAATTGGGAAAGGAGTATGTCAAGGCTGCATATTGTCACCTTGCCTATTTAACTTATATGCAGAGTACGTCATGTGAAATGCTGGCCTGGATGAAGTACAAGCTGGAATCAAGACTGCCGGGAGAAATCTCAATAACCTCACATATGCAGATGACACCACCCTTATGGCAGAAAGTAAAGAGCCTCTTGATGAAAGTGAAAGTATAGTAAAAAATGCTCGCCTAAAACTTAACATTCAAAAAAATAAGATCATGGCATCTGGTCCTATCCCTTTATGGCAAATAGATGGGTAAACAGTGACAGACTATATTTTCTTGAGCTCCAAAATCACTGCAGATGGTGACTGCAGCCATGAAATTAAAAGATGCTTGATTCTTAGAAGAAAAGCTATGACCAACCTTGACAGCATATTAAAAGCAGAGACATCACTTTGGCAACAAAGGTCCATCTAGTCAAAGCTGTGCTTATTCCCCTAGTCATATATGGATGTGAGAGCTGGACCATAAAGCAAACTGAGCACTAAAGAATTGGTACTTTTGAACTGTGGTGTTAGAGAAGACTCTTGAGAATCCCCTGGACTGCAAGGAGATCAAACCAGTCAATCCTAAAGGAAATTAGTCCGTAATATTCTTTGGAAGGACTGATGCTGAAGCTAAATAAAGCTCCAGTGCTTTGGCCACCTGATGTGAAAAACTCACTTATTGGAAAAGACCCTCATGCTAGGAAAGACTGAAGACAGGAGAAGGGGACAACAGAAGAGGTGATGTTTTTATAGCATCACTGACTCGATGGGCATAAGTTTAAGCCAGCTCCAGGAGTTGGTGACATACAGGGAAGCCTGGCGTGCTGCAGTCCATGGGGTTGCAAAGAGTTGGACATGACTGAGTGCCTGAACTGAACTCAGAGTTCCCTGGTGGTCCAGTGGTTGGGACTCTGCTCTCACTGCCAAGGGCCCTGAGGGCTGCCGGAGTTCAGTCCCTGGTGCGGGAACTAAACTCCTAGAAGTGGAGCAGTGGAGTTCCTCCACTGAAAAAAAGAAAGAAAAATCCTACAAAGGAAAGTTCAGTGATTTGAACTCATAAATAAGTATGTCGTAATTTTTAAAGTTTCTTGAGTCCTAAAATAATCCGTTAGAATATACATTACTGTTGAAGTCTGGTCATCAGAAAATCCTCAAACAATAAATGCTGGAGAGGGTGTGGGAAAACAGAACCCTCTTGCACTGTTGGTGGGAATGTAAATTGATACAGCCTCTATGGAGAACAGTATGGAGATTCCTTTAAAAACTAGGAATATAAGTACCATATGACCCAACAATCCCATCACTGGGCATACGCCCTGAAGAAACCCTAACTGAAAAAAGACACATGTACCTCAGTGTTCACTGCAGCACTGTTTACAGTAGGCAGGACATGGAAACAACCTAGATGTCCATCGGCAGATGAATGCATACAGAAGTTGTGGTACATACACACAATAAAACACTACTCAGCCATTAAAAGGAACACATTGCAAGAGTTCTAATAAGGTGGAAGAACCTAGAGCCTATTACACAGAACGAAGTAAGTCAGAAAGAGAAAAACAAATACCATGCATTAAGACATATGTATGGAATCTAGAAAGACGGTACTGATGAACCTATTACAGAGCAGCAGTGGAGACACAGACAGAGAACAGACTTATGGGCACAGTGGGGGAAGGAGAGAGAGGGACAAATGGAAAGAGTAAGAATTTGCTGTTTGACACAGTGCTTTGTGACAACCTGGAGAAATGGAATAGGGCGAGAGGCAGGAGGGGCCATACATATATCTATGGCTGATTCATGTTGATGTATGAATTCATGTTGAAACTAGCACAATATTGAAAAGCAATTATCTTCCAATTAAAAAGAGAAAAAAGAAAACCACATTACGTCAGTCACCATGACAACTGGAAGGCAGTACTGGAATCCATGAGATTCTAGTGACTCTGTCTCTAAAGGTGAGAAATGACTTGGAGAAAAACAGTTTGACGCTAGGTGGAGAAAACAATTTTTCACTCATGTGAAAAAATTTGCCCATGTGACTTACTATGGCATAAAGACTTCCCCAGAATAAAAGTGCTGAGGGTGGTGGGAACGGAGGTGGGTCAAATGAGGCTGAGACCATCAAGGATCCATTTCCAGATGCAGATGGTGACTGCAGCCATGAAATTAAAAGATGCTTATTCCTTGGCAGAAAAGTTATGACCAACCTAGATAGCATATTGAAAAGGAGAGACATTACTTTGCCAATAAAGGTCCATCTAGTCAAGGCTATGGTTTTTCCTGTGGTTATGTATGGATGTGAGAGTTGGACTGTGAAGAAAGTTGAGTGCCAAAGAATAGATGCTTTTGAACCGTGGTGTTGGAGAAGACTCCTGAGAGTCCCTTGGACTGCAAGGAGATCCAACCAGTCCATTCTGAAGGAGATCAGCCCTGGGAATTCTTTGGAAGGAATGATGTTGAAGCTGAAACTCCAGTACTTTGGCCACCTCATGCACAGATGGTGACTGCAGCCATGAAATTAAAAGATGCTTATTCCTTGGCAGAAAAGTTATGACCAACCTAGATAGCATATTGAAAAGGAGAGACATTACTTTGCCAATAAAGGTCCATCTAGTCAAGGCTATGGTTTTTCCTGTGGTTATGTATGGATGTGAGAGTTGGACTGTGAAGAAAGTTGAGTGCCAAAGAATAGATGCTTTTGAACCGTGGTGTTGGAGAAGACTCCTGAGAGTCCTTTGGACTGCAAGGAGATCCAACCAGTCCATTCTGAAGGAGATCAGCCCTGGGAATTCTTTGGAAGGAATGATGTTGAAGCTGAAACTCCAGTACTTTGGCCACCTCATGCAAAGAGTTGACTCATTGGAAAAGACTCTGATGCTGGGAGGGATTGGGGACAGGAGGAGAAGGGGACGACCAAGGATGAGATGGCTGGATGGCATCATGGACTCAATGGACGTGAGTCTGAGTGAACTCAGGAGTTGGTGATGGACAGGGAGGCCTGGCGTGCTGCGAGTCATGGGGTCACAAAGAGTCGGACACGACTGAGTGACTGAACTGAACTGAACTAGAGGAGGAGAGTGGCCTAAACTTCTCTAGACAGTAACAATGAGAGTGATTAAGAGCACTCACCATGTGAGTTGTGAGAGGGAATAATCAAGATCAGCTTGCCTGCTTCTTTACATTCTTTTGAGCAGGGTAGAATCTACTGAATCCTTAGACCAATTATACTGTATTGCCAGTAACTCAGTAAAAGTACACAAGAAGTGTGGCCCCTGTGGCTCTTCTTCACTGAAGCAAGGTAACATTCTCTTCCATCCTCAGGTTCTCGATTTTGCACCACAAAAGATTGCATTCATGCATCCATCTGGCAAATATTCATTTCCTGAGCACCCACAAAACACGTAATTACTATTAAATACATTCAAGGAATCAAATGGAAATCGAGAATTAAATTATGAGGTAACAATAAAATGTTATTGAGAATTCAAAGGACAAACACTTAAAGTTTTCAGTATGAGGATGTGTGTTAGTCGCTCAGTCGTGTCCTTAGTTGCTCAGTAGTGTCCGACTCTTTGCAACCCCATAGACTGTAACCCACCAGGCTCCTCTGTCCGTGGAATTCTTCAGGCAAGAATACTGGAATGGGTTGCCATTCCCTTCTCCAATTATGAGGATATCGAGTAATAATTCATGCAGCAATGTATTTTGCCTTAAAGAATGAGTGCAGTTTAGGCTGACAGAACTGCATTGATGAAAGAAAGGGTATCCCAAACCAGATAGAGTAAGCAAATGTATGAGGTGAGATAATTCAAATTGAGTTAGATATATAGAGTACAAGCAAAATATAGACTACAGGGAAGTAGCAAGTGATAAAACTTGTAAGCAGTGATTCTCAACCCAGAAGATTTTGTCACTCAGGGAACATTTGGCAATAGTCTTGGAGTACAAAATGAAGCAGGGCAAAGGCTAACAGAGTTTTACCAAGAGAATACATTGATCACAGCAAATATCCTCTTCCAACAACACAAGAGACGACTCTACACATGGACATCACCAGATCGTCAATATCAAAATCAGATTGGTTATATTCTTTGCAGAAGAAGATGGAGAAGCTCTATACACTCAGCAAAAA
>SJYC01078315.1:0-33948 GCA_006408675.1 Madoqua kirkii | reverse complement strand
CCGTCTTCCAACAACACAAGAAATGACTCTACATATGGACATCATCAGACAGTCAACACCAAAATCAGACTGATTATATTCTTTGCACCCAAAGATGGAGAAGCTCTATACAGTCAGCAAAAACAAGACCAGGAGCTGACTGTGGCTCAGATCATGAACTCCTTATTGCCAAATTCAGACTTAAATTGAAGAAAGTAGGGAAAACCACTAGACCATTCAGGTATGACCTAAATCAAATCCCTTATGACTATACAGTGGAAGTGACTAATAGATTCAAGGGATTAGATCTGATAGAGTGCCTGAAGAACTATGGACAGAGGTTTGTGACATTGTACAGAAGGCAGAGATCAAGACCATCCCCAATAAAAAGAAATGCAAAAAGGCAAAATGGTTGTCTGAGAAGGTCTTACAAATAGCTGAGAAAAGAAGGGAAGCTAAAGGTAAAGGAGAAAAGAAAAGAAATACCCATTTGAGTGCAGAGTTCAAAAGAATAGCAAGGAGAAATAAGAAAGCCTTCCAAAGAGATAGAGGAAAACAACAGAATGGGAAAGACTAGAGATCTCTTCAAGAAAATTAGAGATACCAAGGGAACAATTCATGCAAAGATGGGCTCAATAAAGGACAGAACAGTATGGACCTAACAGAAGCAAAAGATATTAAGAAAGTAGCAAGAATACACAGAAGTATACAAAAAAAGATCATCATGACCCAGATAAACTAATGGTGTGATCACTCACCTAGACGAGACATCCTGGAGTCCGAAGTCAGTTGGGCCTTAGGAAGCATCACTACAAACAAAGCTAGTGGAGGTGATAGAATTCCACTTGAGCTATTTCAAATCCTAAAAGATGATGCTGTGAAAGTGCTGCACTCAGTATGTCAGCAAATATAGAAAACTCAGCAATGGCCACAGGACTGGAAAAGTTTAGTTTTCATTCCAATCCTAAAGAAAGACAATGACAAAGAATGTTCAAACTACTGCACAATTGCCCGCATCTCATATGCTAGCAAAGTAATACTCAAGATTCTCCAAGCAAGGCTTCAACAGTACGTTAGCCAAGAACTTCCAGATGATCAAGCTGGATTTAGAAAAGGCGGAGGAACAAGAGATCAAATTGCCAACATCCTTTGGATCATCGAAAAAGCAAGAGAGTTCCAGGAAAACATCTACTTCCCCTTTATTGACTACACCAAAGCCTTTGACTGTGTGGATCACAACAAACTGTAGAAAATTCTCCAAGATGGGAAAAACAGACCACCTTACTTGGTTCCTGAGAAATCTGTATGAAGATCAAGAAGCAACAGTTAGAACTTGACATGGAACAACAGACTGGTTCCAAATTGGGAAAGGAGTATGTCAAGGCTGCATATTGTCACCTTGCCTATTTAACTTATATGCAGAGTACGTCATGTGAAATGCTGGCCTGGATGAAGTACAAGCTGGAATCAAGACTGCCGGGAGAAATCTCAATAACCTCACATATGCAGATGACACCACCCTTATGGCAGAAAGTAAAGAGCCTCTTGATGAAAGTGAAAGTATAGTAAAAAATGCTCGCCTAAAACTTAACATTCAAAAAAATAAGATCATGGCATCTGGTCCTATCCCTTTATGGCAAATAGATGGGTAAACAGTGACAGACTATATTTTCTTGAGCTCCAAAATCACTGCAGATGGTGACTGCAGCCATGAAATTAAAAGATGCTTGATTCTTAGAAGAAAAGCTATGACCAACCTTGACAGCATATTAAAAGCAGAGACATCACTTTGGCAACAAAGGTCCATCTAGTCAAAGCTGTGCTTATTCCCCTAGTCATATATGGATGTGAGAGCTGGACCATAAAGCAAACTGAGCACTAAAGAATTGGTACTTTTGAACTGTGGTGTTAGAGAAGACTCTTGAGAATCCCCTGGACTGCAAGGAGATCAAACCAGTCAATCCTAAAGGAAATTAGTCCGTAATATTCTTTGGAAGGACTGATGCTGAAGCTAAATAAAGCTCCAGTGCTTTGGCCACCTGATGTGAAAAACTCACTTATTGGAAAAGACCCTCATGCTAGGAAAGACTGAAGACAGGAGAAGGGGACAACAGAAGAGGTGATGTTTTTATAGCATCACTGACTCGATGGGCATAAGTTTAAGCCAGCTCCAGGAGTTGGTGACATACAGGGAAGCCTGGCGTGCTGCAGTCCATGGGGTTGCAAAGAGTTGGACATGACTGAGTGCCTGAACTGAACTCAGAGTTCCCTGGTGGTCCAGTGGTTGGGACTCTGCTCTCACTGCCAAGGGCCCTGAGGGCTGCCGGAGTTCAGTCCCTGGTGCGGGAACTAAACTCCTAGAAGTGGAGCAGTGGAGTTCCTCCACTGAAAAAAAGAAAGAAAAATCCTACAAAGGAAAGTTCAGTGATTTGAACTCATAAATAAGTATGTCGTAATTTTTAAAGTTTCTTGAGTCCTAAAATAATCCGTTAGAATATACAACCTAATAAAGATTTTTGTCACAGTACCAATTAATACATAGAAAAATGTTTACTAAAAAACATATGGCTCTCAAATATAGGAACTCCACAACATTGCTAAATTTAAAAAAAAAAGTTGGATTTAAGATAGAGGCCAGTGTTTTTTCATATGAGAAATTCCCCTGTAGGTGCAACCTAGTTGCCTACTCAATTACTGCCCTGGCAGAAGCCATATAAAGTTTTGACCACCCTCAGGTTTTGGGCTCAGGCCAAAAAAAGCAAGTGAAAAGAGGATTTCTGCCTTCCTGAAAGCATCTGCTCTGAAACAGATAATGATAAACATAACTGCCATCTTAATATTATCATAAGGCCAAAAAGAACACAAGTTATAGATGACAGATGTGCTCAGCGTTGAGGATACTTGCTTTGGCTCCAGAAAATGTAAGTGAATGTCTAGCACGGAGAGTAGAGGGGAGAGTCTTTGTGAAATATTGTCTGAAGCTTCAGCAGAGATAAGGCTTCAGGGAAAGACATTCATAGTTTTTCATCATGGCCC
Organism: Madoqua kirkii; assembly: GCA_006408675.1. NCBI lineage: Eukaryota > Metazoa > Chordata > Mammalia > Artiodactyla > Bovidae > Madoqua > Madoqua kirkii. The sequence continues at coordinate 30,933 of SJYC01078315.1, read as the reverse complement.
AAAAATAGCTATCAAAAATGTGCTCTTCCGCATCAGTAACCTCAGTTCTCGATAGCCTTGCACCCAGCTTATTAGCTCTAAAAGGTACAGTTGTACCTGTCACCAGTGTGAATTATTTTGGCATCTTATCTCTCATTGATCAGAATGAAGAGGGTTATCTTTTTAGCAAATATCAAATGAGAAATTGATATCCACAATACATTTACAAGGCTTCCTGCTTCTCAGAAAGTATAAATGCAATCAAACAAGTAGAGTCAGTGTAAATGAAAAGTGTTAGTATCCATCCAGTCACTACTTGCTTGATTCTTTAAGCAGCAAGTATTTCATGAGAACGGCCGTGTGCTGACCGCTGCTCGGGCCTCTGCAGGAATGCAGAGGGTGTGCGATGTAACCCAGTCCTGCAGAGGAGCTAATCCCAAGTTAAATTCAAAGTGCCGAGACTCAGAGTAAAATATGCCATGTTCTTTGATACTAGTAGCTCTAGCCAGTTGATAATTTTTCTTACTTCTTGTCTTTATTTTTTTAAAGGAAAACTACTTTCCACTCTTGAGACTCATGCTAACAGAAGTGTTTGAGTTTTCTTGAAGTGCACCAGAATTAATTGCTTCAGTGTGATCAGAATCATGCTTTATTTTCCATAGCACTTCTTAAGAGCAGGCAGTGTTACTTTGCTCCCTGTAGTTCCTTGCATGTGATATGAACTCTGTGCAGAAAACATTACTCACCTCTCAGGGCTGTTGTGATAATTAGTGAAAATAATTGTGACAGTAAAGGTTGATTGACTTCCTTCCTTTGTGAAAGGTTCCAAAACATAATCTAAATTTACCATTAACTTTAATATGACACTAACAACTTTAAATTACTTTCATTTCTTAAAACAGGATTTTCACTCAAAGAGTTTGTTTTAAAGAAAGAAGCTATGGAAGATTGTTCTTCCTATAAAGAATTAAAGTGTCTCCACAACAGAAGTTTTCAAACTTCAGTTATACATAAGACAAAACTTGAGAATCTATCTTAAATTCGGATTTCTGACTGTGCCTTTGAAGCGCAGTTCTGCGGGTTTGGGTTGGGCCCAGCAAGCTCCCAGGGGTCTCTCAGGCCTTCCTTCTTCCGTACATCCAGCAGATCACATTGTGAGAAGGTCCTTCCCAAGAGCCTGTCAGTATGAATCACATACCAGTTTAAGTTCTGGTATAGTCAGCACTGACAAAGCTAACCTTTTAAAACTGTTGTATTGAAGTATAATTAACATGTAGTAACTGCGTGTATTTAAAGCATATACTTTGATAAGTTTTGATATGTGTATACATGCATGAAACCACCATCAGAATAAGATATTGAACGTATCTGTCCATGCCAAAGTCTCCTCATGCTCTTTTCTGATCCCTCCCTCTCACCTCTGCCCCAGTCAGCCGCCGATCTGCTTTATGTCACTTTCGTTTCCTAGAATTTTACATGCCATCGAATTGTAGATTGAGAATTCCCTGGCAGTCCAGGGATTAGGACTTGGCGCTTTTACCACTGTGGCCCAGGTTTGGTCCTGGTTGGGAGACTAAGATCCTACAAGCCGTGCGGTGTGCCCTCCCCCCCCCCACCAAAAAAAAGAACCCTGTAGCCTGTGCTATGAGGATGAGGATGATTTTTGTGGTTACTGTTGTGGCTCCTCTCGCTCCGCGAGTTACATGGGCTTCACGTGTGTTGCGTGTGTCGGTGTTTCTTCCTTGGTGTCACTGAGTAGAAGTCCAGTGTGTGCGTACGCCACGTTTTTATTTATCCGTTCGCCTGTTGGTGGGACCGTTGCGTGGCTTTCAGTTTCGCACTATTGCACGTAGATTTGGTATGAGTGTTTGTGTGGATGCATTCAGAATGAAATTTGTGGGATTTCATGCAGCTTTTAACACTTCTTTCTTCTGTGTCTGTTGCAGAAAGTGATCGGGTGGTACCGATTCCGGCGAAACACGCAGCAGCAGATGTCGTACAGAGAGCAGGTGATCCACAAGCAGCTGACCCGCATCCTCGGGGTGCCCGACCTCGTCTTCCTGCTCTTCAGCTTCATCTCCACCGCCAACAATTCCACTCATGCTTTAGAATATGTTCTCTTTAGACCAAATCGAAGGTAAAGAAAGCATCCCCACCAACCACACATAAATAGGAAAGATGTTGATACAAGTACTTGAGATTTGTGGCTTTGAAAATAAGCATTCTATAGCATCTTTAAAGAAGAAGAGTGTTTATAACTGTCCTGTAGCTGGCTTTCTTTGTGATAGAGAAGGTATTTTCCTGTCAGCTAATTATATAAATTAAAATAGTTTTTGAGTCAAGGAGCATTAGCAAGACATTCATTATGCATCAGTTCTTATAAGAATAAACAGCTGGAAATCATCATTTGCTTCTGCATAATCCATTATATACAAATACAGTTCTGTTGTGCTGTAAGTCTGATTATAATTTTGAAACATAGATTTCAAGGACAAAAGTGTAAAATTGATCCACCTACTGGCTAATGCAGGTTTTGCATTAGGAACTTGTTAAAGCAAAAAGAAAGATCATATGATCATGGTATGTCGATAAACAACAGAAAGGATCATACAGAAGTTCATTTATAGTAGAATAAATTAAATCAGCATCAGTGAAAAATAATTATTAGTTGTTAAATAGCCACTCCTAAGATGTCATCAATTAATCAGTAGGTTTTTGAGCACCTAAAACCACCTCAGCACTCTTGTCAGTTGCTGTGGAAATGCAGAAGACCTACCCTCTGCCTTCAGGAGTTTACAATTGAGTTCTACTTTAAGGGAAGTGAAAACTTTTCTAATTAACATACCCCTGGGTTGTCTGTGGAAGCGGGTTCTCTGTGAGACCTGTTAGTTCCCAATGCAGAGACTCGAGCTCCTGTCGGCAAGCCCCATTCTTTAAGTACAGGAGTGCTTTCAACATGATCTCTGTCTCTCAATCCCCCACAGGTATAATCAAAGGATATCCCTTGCTATTCCCAATCTAGGCAATACTAGCCAGCAAGAGTATAAAGTGTCTTCAGTGCCAAATACTTCTCAGAGTTATGCCAAAGTTATTAAAGAACATGGGTAAGTTGAAAGGTAAAATGAATCTTTTTCCTTTCTTTTGTTCACTGTGCTTCTGGAGAAATGTGACGTCATTTGATATGATTAACACTGAAAAATCCAGTAAGGCAATTCTCTTTCTCTAGACTACCACTACTGTATATCAAAATCAGAATGCTTATTGAAAAGAAAATTTACTTTTATCAATATTTATTTTTTTAATCACTTGCCACAATTTTTTCTTCTTTTTTTGCAACTGATGCAAAAATGTGAGTAGATTATGTGTATATCTGAGGTTCTGAAAGCTAACTGTGGTCTCTGAAAAATGTATAGGGTGAGGGAAAAAAATAACTACTATTTTTCAGTGGTCTTGGCAACGGGTTCTCTCTTCTTTATCTTCTATAACCCTAGGGACATGGGCATTGTTGCTGAAAAATTGTTAGCCTGGGGTTGCAGCATTTAAGTAATTAATAGATTAAGGTAGAAATGATGGGAAAGTGCCTTCCAGTTCACTGTAGTACTAATCACTTTGTGAATCTTGTTTCTGTTGTCTTCTAGTACTGACTTTTTTGACAAGGACGGAGTAATGAAAGACATCAGGGCAATTTATCAGGTTTATAATGCGCTTCAGGAAAAAGTGCAGGTAACTGATTCACTTACTAGTTTTCAATATTTATATTGCCCAAATGCTTTTTAAATTCTACTTTAATTTTTAATAATCTCCCAACCAACGAATGAATTGTGGTCCGAAAATCAGTCCCGGAATGGTATCAGATGTGTGGAGTAGTTACTCATGCCAGTCCACGAAAGCCTGCCTCACTCACTGTGTGCCTGCCATGGAGACTCTGAAGTGCAGTTTTAATATCACTCTTGTAAATACTTGTGACCTCCTTAATGATAGCGTTTTCCCTAGAGAAATGTATTCCCGGTTTAAGGAAGGATCGCTAAGAACACAGCTGTCACATCACTTGGCCTCTAAGTAGAGACCGCACCCAAAGGCACCCGTGGTAACTCAGGACAGCTCGGCCTGCTGATTCGAGTTCACTCCTCTGCCCACAGCCGCCTCCACTGAGTGGGAGGGTGCAGTGGGGCCTGTTCATTCCTAGGCATTCATGCAACAAATAGCTATGGAAACATCTCCTGCAAGCCAGATCCTGAGCTAGGTGCTAGCAGCACTTTCCCACGTTCTTGTCACCAGCCCCCGAGTGTTCTTAGGGGTAATTCGCTCTGAAACCCTAAGAACAAAAGCGCCTTGGAGGACGGGAAGAAGAGGGGTCGGGCTGAAGAGGCTGTCCCCGGCCTGGAGGAAGGGCCCAGAGAACGAAGGAGCACAGGCAGCTACTGAGAAAGGGGAGAGCAGTCTGCGTTCAGCCTGGGGCAAAGGGGAAGGCAGGCAGTGGGCAGATCCCAGGGTCACGGTCCCCATAGCAGCGCAGGGAACTTAATCCAGCCTCACTCACTGGTGACTGGCCCACTTTCCCGCGATTTCTGGTATTTCTGCTATGGAAGGAACGTGCAGTGAAAAGCAACTTTTTGTCCTGAATTCATGACCATGCTTTTTGCAGACTGTGGTGCTGTCTCACAGACTTCACAGTGGTATGTATTAGACACTTCATTGCCTATTGATTAGGACCCGCCCTGCAAACACCGAATCACGTCCATGCCCTGATGTGAATGGCTAAAGTACATGGACTAGGGAAAGTTGAAAAAATAAGTTTCCAAGTCGTTTTTCAACTTTTCCTAGTTGTGGTTTTTATTAAATAAATCTGTGTGTGATCTGAGGCTTAATTGTTGATTATAAATAAAAGTTGAAAGCATCTCATTCCTTTCTTTTGTTCATCCTCCTATGCTAGACTGTGCTGTGCTAAGTCACTTCAGTCGTATCCAACTCTCTGTAACCCTGTGGACTATAGCCCACCAGGCTCCTCTGTCCATAGGATTCTCCAGCAGGAATACTGCAGTGGGTTGCCATGCCCTCCTCCAGAGGATCTTTTCAACCAGAGATTGAACCCAAGTCTCTTAGGTCTCCTGCATTGGCAGACGGGTCCTTTACCAGTAACACCACCCGGGAAACCCTATGCTAGACTGATACCAAAAATTCCCTTTTCATATAAATAAAGATGAGTAAGCAAGGGAAAGATTCATATTCAAGAATGTATAAGCTAAGTAGCATAATCATCTTAACTAAGAAAGCAGTTCAGTGACTTAACAGCGGTACTGGTCTCTTGGGCCTTCATGATTTTGTTCTATACCGCAGGGAAATGTCTGCTTTTTAACGTAATAAAGTATACAGATTTTTCCTAGGGTCATAATCGATGCTGTCTTTATGAAATGCCTCGTGCTTGGATTTGAAACTAACTGTTCTTGTTGTCATTTTTCCCTCAGGCAGTGTGTGCAGATGTGGAAAAGAGTGAGCGAGTTGTTGAATCTTGTCAGGCAGAAGTGAACAAATTAAGAAGACAGATCACTCAGAGGAAGAATGAAAAGGAACAAGAAAGACGTGAGCTTCCTCTTCATTTTACCCCTGAGTATCAGGGAAATGTCTGGTTTTAAACTTCACATTATATGATAAAGTACATCCATTCTTCTACATCATCAAGCCCCAAGTTAGGCTGCTTGGGACAGGGCATTCCCTTGTCTTTAGGCTTTTCAGGAGCGCAGTACTGTTTTTCGTGGTGTCTTTCTCAAGTCTCTGATACTGGAAGAAAAAAGACCAAAGGTAGAAAGAAGCAAGTTAGAGTAATTCCCAAGAAGTGATATGATCTATGTACAGTTGATGTGATGTTTCTTACCAAGTTAACCCTGGCATGCCTAGGACATAGGAGCCGTGTCCTGTGTTCACTGGAGCCTAATAAAAGAGCTCCCTAAAATTCTGTTAACATTATATTTGATGCACAGGGCAGGGTCTCAGCAAAGACTTTAAATGTCTAATTTTAGTTAGCAGTGGGTGGCCAGATACCATTACACTAAGGAACCAGCTGGTTAAATGAGAATTAGGCCCGAGAATCTATTAACTCCAACATGGTAACAGACATATGTGCTGTAGTACCACCAGATTTTTAAAAATATTATTTTTATTGAAATACAGTTGATTTACAATGTTGTGTTAGTTTCAGTACAGCATGGTAATTCAGATTTGTGTGTGTGTATATATATTATTTTTCAGATTCTTTTCCATTGTAGGTTATTACAAGATATTGAATATAGCTCACAGTGCTATCCAGTAGGACTTGTGGTTTATTGGTCTTACTTACGTACAGTATCTAGTAATATCAGACTCCTGATTTATCCTCCCCACCAACCCTTTGGTAACCACATTTGTTTTCTATGACTGTGAGACTGTTTCTGTTTTGTAAGTAAGGTCATTTGTACTGTGGTTTTTTTTGTTGTTTTTTTTTCAGTGGTATTTATCTCTGTCTGACTTCACTTGGTATGATAATCTGTAGATCCATCCATGTTGCTGGAAATGGCATTATTTCATTCTTTTTTATGAAACGCACTAGATTTAACTAGTGGTTAAGACTTTCACTCTTCCCCTCGCAGGGGCACAGATTCCATCCCTGGTTGGGGAACTAAGGGCCTGCCTGCTGCACAGTGTAGCAAATAAATAAGATAAATACATGGACACACAAAGACACACACAAAGCTGGATGATAGAGCTGGGATTTGGAGGAGTTGGGGTGCCTGACACCTAAGGTGTGTGTCTCTTAACCCAAATCTTACACTCTTTTCATCAAAATTTTAACAGTTTTATCTGAGTGATAGAATTGTGGGTGATTTTCATTTTTTTTTCTTTTCTAAACTTTGTACAAATCATTTTTATAATATTTTTAAATGTACTTGAAAACAGTTTAAAGGCCATAGACTCATAGATGTGTGGCTGTTTCAGTTTTACCACCATAAAAATGCAATAAAGCTATGGCCTAGTACCTAACACAGGACTTTGAAGTCCCTATTTTTTTAATTTAGTTACAAAAATAGTTTTGCAGCGTTGTATTGTTTTCTGAACTTCTTTTCCTTCGTATCTGTGTATTTGGTTGGGCCGTGTCTTCGTTGTGGCATTTAGGAGCCGCAGTCTTCAGTGTGACGTGCAAGCTCTTAGTTGCAGCATGTGGGATCTAGTTCCCAGACCAGGGATTGGACTCCGGCCCCCAGCATTGGGAGTGCAGCATCTTGGCCACTAGACCACCAGGGAAGTCCCAGGGCTTTGAACTTTTAAGGAGAAAGAGATGTTTAAGAATATTGTGACAAGTAGTTGTCGAGAAGTTTGGTTTTTGTTTTTTGTTTTTGATGTGAGGTCTATTAAGGGAAAACTCGCATTCAGATGATTGCCAAGGGTGGGGACAACTATCACTTTTATCCTCTGTCCCCATGGTCTACGAGCATAGTGAGCAGTAGATGCGGGTCGTGGCACTGGATCCGGAGTTGAGGGACCTGTGTTTGGGTATCAGAGCCCCCACTTCTTGCTGTCCGCTTGGTGAAATCACCTGTTCTTTCTGACCTCTGGTCCTTTGCCTGCGTAACAGATGGTAATATTAATGATGACGGTAGAACTTGAGAGAGCTGTTCTGAGGCTTTTGAAAATTAGGAGATACTGTGCAAATGTACAGTAATTCACACTAATAGTGAATTGCACGCTTTGCTGCCATTTTCGAAACAATCAGGTCAACCGCTGAATCTCTTGCCATGCAGAGCTGTGACAGTATGGGCGTCTCACAGTTTCCTTACTCTCTCCCCCCAGGATTGCAGCAGGCAATGGTCAGCCGGCAGACGCCGCCTGAGAGCGTGGACGCCCCCTTCAGCCCTAGGCTGCCCTATCCAGTGTTCACAGTGGAAGGTCGAAGTACTCTTGGAGACACAGAGGCCTCGGACCCACCTCCACCTTATTCTGATCTTCACCCAAATAATCAAGAAAGTACTCTGAGCCATTCTCGCATGGAAAGCAGTGTCTTTATGCCTCGACCTCAAGCTGTGGGCTCCTCCAGTTATGCCTCCACCAGTGCTGGACTGAAATATCCTGGAAGTGGAGCAGACGCCCCTCCTTCCCACAGAGCAGCTGGAGACAGTGCTGAGGAATCAGACGACAGTGATTATGAAAATTTGATTGACCCTACAGAGCCCCCTAATAGCGAATATTCACGTTCAAGGGATTCTCGACCCATGACACACCCTGATGGGGGCTCCAGGAACACTCAGACCTCCCAGATTTAACTGAACGCAAGAAACTCTCCAGTTAGCACTGTTTTTGTTAATTGCTCATTGAGAGAGTTTTTGAGGACTTCCTCTGTCAGGGAGAACTGCTTTCTCAGGCCCTTGGACTCCCCAAGACAAGAGGTTTTGGGCCCAGACCTTGGAGGAGCCTCGCATGCGGGGGGTCCTCACCTGCGGACGCAGTGTGCAGGGCTCACAACAGAGTCATTAAGATAATCAAATTGTCCGAATTCTGGTGCGATTCATGGATGTACTGGTAAATTTAGGCAAAGATAAACTTATCAATGTAGTTTCTGTTCTTTAAAATAATTTGGAAATTAGAGACTAAGCACAATTAGTCTATAAATGTTCTATAAATCAAAATCTTACCTCTTGCACTATCATGCCTTGAAATTTACTTTTTCAAAGGGAAACTAGTTTAGCAGCAGCCTTCAAAGAACCTTCTTTTATGATGAGCCAAATTCATCTTTGCCAGAAAAGAAATTTTGATAATTTCCAAGATTGGAACAAATCAGTTGTACCTTCTTTTGTCTGCATGACTTTGTGAGATCAAAAGAGAGGGCTTTGTTTCCACTTTTTTCTACTAGCCTGATATGTATTGTCACTTAAAATGGTTGCCTTTAAAAAAAATGTAGAAATACTAATTACCAGTAAGTAATCATCCAAATAAGTATGTCATAAAATAAATTACTTATTTTTCTTTCGGGGAATTCCAATGACTGCTATGTTGCACTAGCCACATTTATGGTCTCTGTTCTGGAGTCTTAAATGAAGGACACACAGCAGTATAACAGAAAGGAGTTATGTTCCAGACCTGAGTTTTATGAGGAACAGACTCCAGACACAGCGGATTTAGCCAAGTTCGTACGTAAGGGAGATAATTCGTGTAGATCTTCTGACAAATCCTAGTGTTAGTTTTATTTGTGGACGAAAGACATTTAATAAACTGTTTGGGAAGCTTGGTTATTGAATAGAGATTCACTTCCAATCAAAATAACCATACTTTTTTTTAAGTTACCATTCGGCATATAGCTGTGGAATGTGTAGAGACTTCCCTTGGGGATGCACTTACCATTTTTATTTAATTACTGCTTGTTTTCTAGTTTTGCCCAGAATGTGTGAAACCACTACAGATGTTCATGAGCATGACAGGCTCCTGGTTTGGAAATGACAAGACCCCACCCCCACCCCCCACCCGCAACCATTTACGGCAGGGTCAGCCCACGAAGCTAATGCCATGGATTATAACTGCCTTTCTTTGGACTCGTTACGACCTGTAAGAATAAGGAAGTTGCTAAGGAAGCTTAATATCCAGGTTCTGAAAAGTAGTTTCATTTTGTAGGAAAGCAGTTTAGTCTGAATGGAAATTAAATGTTCAAACTGCCATCCTTCAGATCGCTGCTCAGTGGGGTCTGTATCTTCCTGCGCTCCAGTTTTGTTGGCCTTATACCACTGCCGTTTGATTTGAAATGTTGCAGACCGCTTTATCTGCAAATGCGTTCCAGTGTTTATCAGCTGTCTTCTAGCAGCTTCAGCACCAGTGTGAATTTTTTTTTTTAAGTGCATCACCATCTCTGTTCAGATTTTGACATTCAGGAAAATATTATTTTTTATGCCATACTGAAACCTACAATGTATATCTGACAAAGCAGTTAAATGTGACAATAAAAACTTATTTAATCATGCTATACCATTGTTTTAATGTTTGTCTCAACACCCGGCCAGGTCTTGCCTCAGTTTACTCATTCTGGCCATTCTTTGTTGACGTCATATAGTTTTTTTCAAAGGCATGAAAACTCATCTCCATACTTTTGGTGTTTTGGTTTTTTTTTTTTTGATCGGGCTGGTTTCAGGGGAAATCCAAAAATACAATTTACGAAAAGGTTTCTGTTGATGTCAAGAATGTGTTGAATATCAAGTTATTAAGAGAACTGAGTATCAGTTGAGTAGAAAATTGAACCTTAGTTCCTGAAAGATATCTTTCACACAGTTGATCTTGTTTGCAGAGGCACCTCAGCCAAGTCACCTAACGATTGAGATGCTGTAGGATTCAGGGCTCCTAGAGTGTCATTGGAATTACAGTCACCTAGAATGAATGTCTGCTGGCTAACAAGTGTGTTCTGGACTCTGTGGGGGCCATTCCAGTTTAGTGCTACTATCTATTCCAGCATCCAAGGTGACAGTCTGTTTTCAGTAGGATTCTAGAATGTGACTTGTAACCTTTTAGTCTCCTCCAACTAATTTAGAGAAAAGAAGACTGGATTCTTTTAACTTGCTTGGAAGTCTGGAAATGCTTAATAACATGCTGTAATTGGCTTTTGTGGAAAAAGATCAAAATGTAAAAACAGAAATCTCATCCCCAAACATTCCAACCCTAAGGATATATATTTTAAAATTCTAGACACAGTGGGGCAGTAACTATAACTGCTTTAATAAAAACATTTAAATGGACCCTCTTGTGAATCTGTATTTTAAGGAAGTTAAAGGAGTTGGGGAATATAAAATTAAGATACAATAGAAAGAAGTGATGGTTATTAACTGTGTTCTGGGTCTGATTTGCCCTGACTGTAGGTTTCACTTCAGTCGTGAAAGATCTTCACTCTTAACAAGGTTCTGCTTCATCGTTTCCCACGGCAAACCTTAATTCCACTAGACATGGAGCCTGAGGTAACTGTTTCTACAAGTGTGGTGCTAATAAATAATGGAAGATGTTTACTTTTCAACTTGATGACAAACAGACTTGGGACAAGTCCTGGTATTTAGCTCAGCTGCCTTCTTTTTTTTACAGTGATTTTTGTGACGTCCAAAGTCAGGCAGAAGAGTCAGGCTGTAGTGTCCATCCACTGGGTTATTCTGGGCTTGCTCTGACCCCTGGAGGTTGGGGGAGGGGCCCCTCTAGCCTTGGTACATCAAGGGGGAGATGTGCCTTGGATGCCATATGCTACACATGGTCCAGAGTGCAGCACTTGGAAGTAGCCTTCTGTTGATGCAGATTTAGCGAAAGGTAGTTCATGGCAGCATTTTCAATAGCAAAAAAAATGGAAATTAATGATAGTGGAACAGTTAAGTTTTGGTGTACCCTCAGAAGAAATAGTCTACCGCTACTAAAAGTAGAAATCAAAAAGATTTCTTGACAGGAAAATGTTTCTAGATAAATGCAGAAAGTCAGGTTTCCAAATAGTACGGAAGGTATGATCTGGTTTTTGTGGGGGAAAAGTTTTTATGCAATACTCCTATTGATAGAAAATAATCTAGAAGGATAGTCCAAAGTAATACAACTGTTGACCATAGATCGTGGCAGGCCTTCCATCCTTCACTTACTGCATTTTCTAATATTTCTGCATTAAGGGTTTCATAAAAGACTTCAGAAATGTGAGGTCATTGGCTAGATGGATTATATCATGCACGCCACCCAAGAGGTGATTCTGGAGACATTCTTGACTCTCTTCACCACCACAGTTCATTTTTTTTTAGATTTGTGGCCAGTGTAAGGTCAGCCTTCTTGATGCTGCCGACTTCCCTGCATTCAACTTTTATTTCCAGATGAAATCCTGTATTTATGATTTGTTTTGCATTGACGGTGATTTTTTTTTCCCTAATAAATCCAGGCCGATTCCACTTGTCTTAGCTCAGAACCCATTTCCCAAATCCCCGAGAAGCATTTAAGAAATGCTTTCTGAGATTGAAACAGACTCAAAACTAGAGCACTTACTAATAACATTCGTCTGAGGCTTAAGTGCTCACTACAGAGTGGATTTTTGGAGTCTTCGTATAGAAGAGTGATTTCCTTGATCTTGCAGGTAACTGCAGGCTTTGTGTGTCCTGCTTGTGGTTATTCTTTGGTATGGCGCACCACCTGCGCTGGGAGCCTTAGATTGTGTTAGCTGTGAGGTATAGGTGCTTGATAGTCAATTCACATACAGACAAGACTGAGAGGTGTTTGATTTCGAAGCAAACATGTGCTTGCTTGGGACATTAGCTGTGGCTGACCAGCTGTGGGCACTGCTTTATAGAGCTCAGGGCCATTAGTCATTTTTCTTGACTGATTACAAGCAGATGTGGTTTGTTTGTACTAAGATGTGAATCATCCACAGTACCTTTCAGACAGTTTCAGAGGGAGTGTTGGAGAAATCTGGGGACAAGAAGTAACCAGTCTCTAGAAGTACTGTCGGCCCTCCATATCTATGGGTTTTGCATCTCTGGATTCAACCAGACTCAGATTGAAAATCATCAGAGAAACAATGTTTAGAAAGTTCTAGGAGACCACACTTGAATTTGCCATGCACTGGCAGCTATTTACATCATCTTTACATTGCATTAGGTATCGTGAGTAAACCGTGGTGTTGCTCAGCCACTAAGTCATGTCCTGCTCTTTACATCTTCACGGACTGTAGCACACCAGGCCCCTCTGTCCTTCACTGTCTCCTGGAGTTTGCTCAAACTCATGACCATTGAGGTAGTGATGCTCTCTAACCATCTCATCCTCTGCTGCCCCTTTCTCCTGTTGCCTTCAGTCTTTCACAGCATCAAGGTTTTTTCCAATGAAACGGCTCTTTTCGTCAGGTGGTCAAAGTATTGGAACTTCAGCAGCAGTCCTTCCAGTGAATTTTCAGGGTTGAATTCCTTTAGGTTGACTGGTTTGATCTCCTTGCTGTTAAAGGGACTCTTAAGAGTCTTCTCCAGCACCACAATTTGAAAGCACCAATTCTTCAGCACTCAGCCTTCTTTATGATCCAGCTCTCACATGCGCCCACGACTACTGGATAAACTTACAGGCCTTTGTCGGCAAAGTGATGTTTCTGCTTTTTAATATGCTGTCTACGTTTGTCATAGCTTTTTTCATCTGTCACCATCCACAATGATTTTGGAGCCTGAGAAAATAAAATCTGTCGCCGCTCCCACTTTTTCCCTTCTGTATGCCTCGAAGGGATGGTACTCAATGCCACGATCTTGGTTTCTGAGTGTTGGATTTCACGTCAGCTTCTCACTCTGCTTTCAGCCTCATTAAGAGACTCTTTAATTCCTCTTCATTTTCAGCCCAGAGTGGTATCATTGTATATCTAAGGTTGTTGATATTTCTCTCGGCAATCTTGAGTCCAGCTTGTGATTCATCCAGCCTGGCATGTCGCATGATGTACTCTACATGTAAGTTAAATAAACAGGATGACAATATATAGCCTTGTACTCCTTCCCCAATTTTGAACCAGTCCATTGTTCATGTCCAGTTCTAACTGTTGCTTTTTGACCTGATTACAGATTTCTCAGGAGGCAAGTCCCATTTCTTGAAGAATTTTCCACAGTTTTTTGCGATCCATGCAGTCAAAGGCTTTGGCATAGTCAATGAAGCAGAAGTAGGTGTTTTTCTGGAATCCGCTTGTTTTCTCCATGATCCAATGAATATTGGCAGTTTGATCTCTAGTTCCTCTGCCTCTTCAAAACCCAGCTTGTACATCTGGAATTTCTCAGTTTACATACTAATGAAGCCTAGCTTGAAGGATTTTGAGCATTACCTCCTAGCATGTGAAATGAGTACAACTGTAGTTTGAGCATTCTTTGGCATTGCCCTTCTTTGGGACTGAAATGAAAACTGACTTTTTCCAGTCCAGTGGCCACTGCTGAGTTTTCCAAATTTGCTGACATATTGAGTGCAGCACTTTAATTGCATTATCTTTTAAGGATTTTAAATAGCTCAACTGGAATTCTGTCATGATTTGAAGTACAGGAGAAGATGTGTGTAGGTTATGTACAAATACCCACCTCCTCCATTTTATATAAGAGACTTGAGCATCCTCAGGTGTAGGTGTGTATGGGGGGCTGGGGGAGTGGGAGACACCAAGGCATCCCCTGGAGGTACTGAGGGATGTCTAGTGGATCCAAGGATCATCCCTGGCTCATGTGAGATGGAAAGTGGAGACCAACTTCGTGCAACGTGAATCCTTAAAAAGTTCTGCATCTTCTCAGTCTATCAAAATCTTACTCACTGCTTAAGGCCCAGCTCAAATGTTACCACCTTTAGGAAACCTTTCGGACTTACCCAGGAGGATTGTGCAACCTGAGTACTTTGTTCACACCTCTGTCCGCTGCCTTGCACATGTTTGGGGATAGCACTTAGCACATTGTATGGTGTTATAAGTCGTGTGTCTGACTCTCCAGTAGGATGTGAGGCCCTGAGAGGCAGGAAAAGGACTGAGGCATCTCAGAATTCCTGGGACCAGAAGAGCTTGGCAAAGAGTTGTTGTTCAGTCACTAAATTGTGCGATTTAGTGTCCTTTCCTGTCTTCTGGAGTTTGCTCACACTTACGTCCATTGAGTCGATGATGCCAAAGAGTGGGGGTCAATAACTATTTGTCGCTGGAATGTTAAATGAAAAGAGAGGGACCCAAAATAAAACCCCCCATAGATATACCAGAATTAGACAGGAAGACAGAGATTATCCTCTGGAGAGTTTACTAGCAAAACTTCAGCTGCTATTGTTATGAAGAATTTACTGATGGACAGTTTCCTAACACAACATTGTAAATCAACTATACTCCAATATAAAATAAAAAATAAAAAACTATACATTAGGAGAAATTTAAATAGGGACTAAGTTAGATGCTATTACAAAATTATTGAGGGTTTCTTAGGCACATTAATAATATCACAGTCATGTAACAGAATCTCCTGGGTTTTAGGAAATTCAATCGGTATATTTACAGGTGAAAAATCATGATGTCTGCAGCTCACAAGCAAATGTCTCAGGTGAAAGTGTTAGTTGCTCAGTTGTGTCTGACTCTCTTTGACCCCATGGATTATAACCCACCAGGCTCCTCTGTCTATGGAATTCTCCAGGCAAGAACACTGGATGGGGTTGCCATTCCCTTCCTCCGGGGGTCTTCCTGACCAAGGGATTGCACCTGGGTCTCCTGGATTGCAGGCGGATTCTTTACCTTCTGAGCCGCTGCTGCTGCTGCTAAGTCACTTCAGTCGTGTCCGACTCTGCGACCCCGTAGACGGCAGCCCACCAGGCTCCCCTGTCTCAGGGATCCTCAGGCAAGAACACTGGAATGGGTTGCCATTTCCTTCTCCAATGCATGAAAGTGAAAAGTGAAAGTGAAGTTGCTCAGTCGTGTCCAACTCTTTGTGACCCCGTGGACTGTAGCCCACCAGGCTCCTCCGTCCATGGGATTTCCCAGGCAAGAGTACTGGAGTGGGGTGCCATTTCCTTCTCCATCTGAGCCACTAGGGAGACCCAAATGAGCTCAAAACCCACATACACAGAGAAAGACAATATGCTGAATCTAGGGGACGGGTGTATGAGTGTTCCTGGTACCATTCTTTCCATGCTTCTGTGTGTCTGATAGCTCACATAATATAAAAGCTGGGAGGAAATAAAAATAAAACAGGGCTGATGATAACTCCTACTTCACTCTTTCACAAGGAGGATATTAAAAATATTCAATGGCTGATATGGAAAAAAAATGAATATAGAAATAAATTACTGCATTTTCCTTTATTCTTGAAAAAAACCTAAAATATACAAAGCTATTTCATATATATAAAATGGGAGGGTATGTATTGTTCTTTATGTAATTCACCCCTTTATTCTAATAATTTCCAAATTATTTTTTGATCTTTAGAAAGTTTCAGTGTGATCTTTGGTTGAGCACAGGCCATTACTAGCTAAATGGCGCCCCTGTCTGGGCCACAGTCTGACTTGGAAATTACATCAAATTTCTTTTCCAATGGGTTTCTCATAAAATCAGTAGTGTTGAGTGATACACAGCCTGGATAGAGAATCACTTCTATCATCAACTCACTCTGCACACTGGAATCTCTCTCAGCTAAACGCAAAGCATCTATATTTGGAATTTTTCTAGCTTTTGTGGTAGGAACATTTTTAGATAGCCAGTTTCTCTATTATCAACTGTCTTGAAAATTTTTTGTTAGTGTGATATAAGGTGGCTGAATTTTATTATTGTTTGCTTAAAATCCACAGAGCTTAAAAAAACAAAAAACAAGAATCCACAGAGCTTTGCAAATGTCAGTTGGCCCAATTTCAGGATCAATTAAAAGACATCAAAGTCCATTCTGTTTGTTTACTTTTATCACAGAACAGCAAATATGTTCTCATATAATTCATTAGATAATTTAATAGGTTTTTCTAGGAATTGCCACTTTGTTGTTCATAAGATATGTCGTATTTCTTTGTTTTTCTGATACTTTCTGCTGCTTTTCATGGTTTCCATTATCAGTTTTATATGTTCAAATACTTAGTCAGCTTCAAGAACCAAAATATGTCTTTCTTGCAGAACTAAAGTATTCACACCTCTGTTAAAATATCATTTGCTGAAATCCCTTTAAGTATTTTCAGTTTCCAAATGTTAACTGCTACTATTTTATAATTTCTAATAAAGAGAATATTGAAGTCTCAATTCAATTTCCAGACTACTTTTGTAGCTCCAGCACCTCACTGAGATCCAAACATTCTTCTGATTTTCAATTTTTATGTTCTCAGCTCCTAAGATATATTATTTCATTTTCTGGTATATATTTGATGTGGTAGTAAATAGGACGCTTTTTAAAGAAGAGATTTAAAGTTTATTTACTTGATTCACTTCTTTTATTGCATAATTCACAGGATAACTGAATATATCCACTAAATATCAAATTAAGCCATCCAGAAAATCTTCTAATCTTTGGCCAGAATTTTAGATCATCTTAACTAGCATTACATGGACACCATCCACACAAAATCAATCATGTCTACTTGTAAAGTCTTCTAAGCAGAATAATTTTTCTTGAGCACAAAAACTAAAGCTCAATCTGATACTTCAAATATTGTTCCAGGAAGCAAGGAAAGCCATTAAATATCACTGAAATCTTAGATTTCACTTTGAGGGAAACTATCAAGATATTTCTATATATAAGATATTGAAGGTCATCAATAATGATTACAATGTTACTGCCTTCATTTATAAATTTTCCAAAACGACACTTTTGTATTTTGGTAGATTTAAGTTTTTTGTTTATTCTTTGGTTTTTAAATATTTGTTTGGCTGCGCCAGGTCTTAGTTGCAGCATGCAGGATCTAGTTCCCTAGTTTTTAAACTGAACTCGAGGATCCAAATGACGTTTTAAGGATTTTGTAGGATCACCAAACCTTACAAATCCCTAGTGATTTTCCCCACCGACTTTAACAGTGTGATCTGCTGGGGGAAAATTGGCAAAGCCTGTTTGCATCCTGGGCTTGTAAAAACTCCGCGTTGAATGTATTCACGTGCAGGCTGTATAGATGAGAAGAAACGAGCATGTCTGGATGAAGAGTGACCTCAGGCTAAAGAAAAACCAAAGGTGAGACAGGCACTGGGGGTGGGTGGGAAAAAGGTGAACAGACCAGGCCGGGCCTCTGTGGGCTGCCTCACACCCATGGGGTCCTCCAGGTGACCAGGACCTCCTCGCCTGCCGAGGGGCGCTCTTCCAGCGTGGCCCCTACCTTCCTGTCCCTTTCAGAGCAGAGACTCTATCTCTGCATTGCACCCTGCGCTCCCCGCTTCCCCGCCACCTGTCCAGGCCGTCAGCGCCGGTCCAGCTGGAAGGACTCCCCGTCCATTCAGTTCTGGCTTTTCTCCTGAGCCCCCTCCCTCAGCACACCAGCTGTCCCAGGGAAGCACTGAGGCTTTCGGCACAGACCCGCTCCCTGCCCGGTGGTGATGGAGGGGCCCCAACCCCCCATGGAGGGATCTCCACTGCCACCCCCATCCCCCTCCCCACCCACTGCCACGGAGAGGTGAACTCAGGGGCTTTCTGCCCACCTCTCCTAGGCCTGGAAGGCCGCTGAAAACAGCGCTAGAGGTGGTCTTTGGAATGGGAATCACCTGGCATTTGAATTCCGTAAGCTTGTGCTATAGGGCGAGTCACTCCACCTCTCTGAGCCTCCCTGTGGAAGGAGGTGAATGGTAATGTCTTTTCGTAGCATTTTGGGGAAGACAGTGAGGTAGAAATTACGACGCAAAGAAAACAAAGCCTGGGAAGCAGCAGATACTGATAACCTGTGGCAACTCTTGTCTCAAACTACAGCTTCATCCCAGACATGCAGTTATTTATTTTTTTAGCTTTTTAGTTTGTATTGGGATATAGCCAATTAACAAGGCTTCCCTGGTGGCTCAGAGGTAAAGAAACCGCCTGCCAGTGCAAGAGATTCAGGTTGGATCTCTGGGTCTGGAAGATCCCCTGGAGAAGGAAAGGGCAACCCACTTCAGTATTCTTGTCTGGGAAATCCCATGGACAGAGGAGCCTGGTGGGCTCTATGTAGTCCATGGGCTCACCAAGGGTCCATCATGACTTAGCAACTAAACACCAACAGCTGGTTAACAATGCTGTGATAGCTTCAGGTGAACAAAGGAGGGACTCCACCATACATATATCTGTACCCATTCTCCCCCAAACTCCCCTCCCAACCAGCCTGCCACATAACGTTAGGCTGAGTTCCCTATGTTATACGGTAGGACCTTGTTGGTGATCCATTTAAAATATAGCAGTACCTGACACACAGGTTTACAGACCCTGGTGCTGGGTGCTTTTGCACAGACGGGCCCCATGGAAGAGCCTGGGAACCACTGTGGGATATGAAGAACCTCGAGAGCCTCTGATTTCGTCTTCCTCAGTTTATCAGCTGGTGGCTCAGTTGGTAAAGAATCCGCCTGCAATATGGAGACATGGGTTCAATCCCTGGGTTAGGAAGATCCCGTGGGTGGGAGAAAGGAAAGGCTACCCACTCCAGTATTCTGGCCTGGAGAATTCCACAGAGAAGTCCACAGGGTCACAGAGTTGGACACAACTGAGCAGCTTTTACTCTCAGAGTGATCTTTGGGTAATAAAAAAGGTCATGAAGCCACACACTGGCCCCACCCGAGCATGCTCAGTTACTTCACCTGGGTCCAGCTCTTTGTGACCCTGTGGACTGTAGCCCGCCAGGCTCCTCTGTCCATGGGGATTCTCCAGGCAAGAATTCTGGAGTGGGTTGCCATGTTCTCCTCCAGGGGATCTTCCCAACTTGGGGATCAAATCTGAGTCTCCTGCATTGCAGGCAGGTTCTTTGGTCTCTCCCAACCCTGTCCAATAGAACTTTCTATGACGATGAAAACGCTCTACACCCCCACTGTTCGATAAAGCAGCCACTCACCACATTGTGGGCTGGCACAATAAAAGGACTGAGTGTTAAAGCTTATTCAAGTTTAACTAATATAAGCCTAGATTTAAACAGCCACGTGCTGCGTGGTCAGCAGCTACCATACTGGGCAGCACTGGATGCTCAGCGCTTATGGAGAGGGAACTGAGGCAAGGGCGGCCCTGTGACCTGCCCCCAGCCACAAAGCCCCTGAAAGAACCAGAGCCCAGGACTCCTGCCTCCTCCTTCAGCTGCGTCTGCCCCAGACCTTCACGGACTCAGAATGTCAGCCAGAAGAGATGATCTCGGGCAAGGTTTGTCCCAGATTAACAGAAGCAAAGAACAGACGAGCATTCACTCTGGAGCCCCCGTGGGGCTTGGCACCCAGCTCAGGAAGCTTGGCTGTCCTCGGCCCAGCCTGCAGTGTTCTTTGTGGTGTCCCTATCAAAGCCGGGCAGGGGTCCGGGGACATCTCCCGGGCAGCTGCCATCCCAGAGGCCCTTTCCTGATCCTCACGCTCCCCTCCCCTGCCCCAGCTCGGACTGAAGGTTGGATCAAGGTATGGAGGTCAGCCAGCCACATCTCTGGAGCTCACGCGCACACCCCGTTTGCCAGTACCCTAGGCCTGCCGACTCAGAGGTGCCCAGGTGGAGGATCAAATTAATCTCTGTTCTTTATCCGGCGTTTGGCACTCAACTCTCCACCCACCCAGGGAGAGTGGGCACAGAGTGACAAGTGAGGCTGAGTGACATCCAAGCCCCCAGGAGAAGGGGGATGGTGCAAGATCGCTGGCACATTTCTTGCACCATCTGTTCCCCACCAGACCAGCCTGAGTGTGCTTTGCCACAACCAATGCTGGGAAATTGTGCTCTAGGCTCCTGGAGACCTGGTGGGACCAATTGTCAGCCCCATCTCCTTGGGGGAGGGCTGTGGCCTCTTCTCTCCTCCCTCTGTCTCTTGTTCTCTGTTCTCCACCCCCCTCCCTCTTTCCCCTTCCCTTCCCTATTGTTTGACTGCATTTTTAACCAAAGGGGACAACAGAGGACGAGATGGTTGGATGGTATCACACACTCAATGGACGTGAGTTTGAGCAAGCTGCAGGAGATGGTGAAGGACAGGGAAGCCTGGCGTGCTACAGTCCATGGGGTCTCAGAGTCAGACACGACTAAGCAACTGATCAACAACATATACACAGAAAAGGACACAATTATAAATGTGTGGTTGTTGAATTATCACAAAGAAAATGTACCGTGAAATCAACACAAAGGTCAAGAAATACTCATTGGGGTGATCATTTCCCAGGATGTATATATAGTGAATCATGATGGTGAACAGTTGAAACTCATATAGTGTGATAGATCAATTACACCTCGATTTGAAAAACATGCCTTAGAACGCCCTTCAAGTCCCCTGTCTATGTCACTCTCACGGCCTTGACTTACTGTTATGGACTGGATGTTTGTGTCCTCTCAGAATTCATATGTTGAAACTCTTACCCACAGTGGGATGGTATTTAGAGGTGGAGCCTTTAAGAAGTGATCAGGGTTAGATTAGGTCATGAGGGTGGATCCTTCATGATGGAATTAGGGTGCTTCGAGAAAAGGAGACACAAGAGATTGCAAATCGGAAGAGGATCTGAGACATAAGCCTCCAGAACTATGACGAATATATTTCTGTTGTTTATAGACCATGCAGCCTATGGTGTTCTGCATAGCAGCTCAAGCTAAGACACACACCATAAATTAATGTTTTCTGTTTATAAATGAGTCTGCTTTTTTCACTCAGCATTGTTTGTGAGTCATCTATGTTGCTGAGGGCAGCAAAAATGATTGTCTGACTGTGGATAGTGTTTGAGGCTTTTCTGGGGGTGAGGCAGCAAACAATGCAGGTTGGAATATTCTCATCTTGTGCTTTGGTGAACCTATGTCCATATTTCTTTCGGGTACGTGTCTGAGTGAATTGCTGGCCATAGGGTGTGTGATTGTTCAGCTTTGGTAGATAGAGCCAACACTTTCCCTGCGTTGTCACCTCAGTTCATACTCCCAACAGCCAGGTATGAGAATTCAGGGGCTTCATCCTCACCCACCTCCTGCCACTGGCCTCTGACCGCAACAGGCACCTGGGCCGGAATGGTCAGTTTAAAATGTCTTAGCCATTGTGGTTAGTGTGAGTGGCAATCACAATGGTTCAAAGTCCCTAAGCTTTGCACAGTGGCAGTGTCGTTGTCTGGAGAAGGCAATGGCACCCCACTCCAGTGCTCTTGCCTGGAAAATCCCATGGACGGAGGAGCCTGGTGGGCTGCAGCCCACGGGGTCGTGAAGAGTCGGACACAACTGAGCGACTTCACTTTCACTTTTCACTTCCATGCATTGGAGAAGGAAATGGCAACCCACTCCAGTGTTCTTGCCTGGAGAATCCCAGGGGCGGCAGAGCTTGGTGGGCTGCTGTCTTTGGGGTCACGCAGAGTCGGACATGACTGAAGCAACTTAGCAGCAGCGGTGTCATAGTCAGCAAGGTTTATCCAAGACGAGATTATTTCTAACTGGAGTCTCGCTTGCCTGCAAATTAGTGATGTTGAGCACTTTTCTTTGTTTTTGGCCATTGGAATAATTCCTTTTGTGAAACTCTTGTTTGAGCCTGTTTTTCTGTTACGTTGTCTGCCTTTTCTCTTTGGTTTGTCTAAGGATTCATATGTGTTCCACACAGTGGTGGTTTAGTCGCTCAGTTGTGTCCAAGTCTTCGTGACCCCATGGACTGTAGCCTGCAAGGCTCCTCTGTCTATGGGATTTTCCAGACAAGAATACTGGAGTAAGTTACCATTTTCTTCTCCAGGGATTCCACATAGTACTGAAATGTGTGTGTGTGTGTGTGTGTGTGTGTGTGTGTGTGTGTGTGTGTACATACACACATATGTATGTTGCATGGATGCTGTGTGTTGATGTTTAGTTGTTAAGTTGTATCCGACTCTTTGTAAGCCTATGACTGTAGCCTGCTAGTTTCCTGTGTCCATGGGATTTCCCAGGCAGGAATTCTGGAGTGGATTGCCATTTCATTCTCCAGGAGATCTTCCCCACCCAGAGACTGAATCTGTGTCTCCTGGTTGACAGGCAGATTCTTCACCTCTGAGCCACCTAGGAGGCCTGTATTATATGCATGCACACACATATATGTGTAACCAAGAGATATTCTTTTCCCAGCTCAAAGGCTTATCTTTTTACTCTCTTAAAGGTGTTTTTTTACTGAACAGAAATTTAAAATTTTAATCTAACTTACCAATTGTTTTCCTTTATGGTTCTTGCATTTGGTTTAAGAAATCTTTTTTTTTTTTTTTTCTTTTTTGGTCACACCATTTGGCTTATGGAATCTTAGTTCTCAAACCAGGGATTAAATCCAAGCCCTTGGCAATTAAAGCATGGAGTCCTAACCACTGGGATGCCAGGGAAGTCCCAAGAAGTCTTTCCCTATTACAATGTCATGAAAAGTTTCTGCCGAGTTTTTCTCTAAAAGATTTATTATTTTACACTTCATATTTTTATGTTTGCATTGGTATGTCAACATTTTTGTATGTTCTATGACCTAAGGATCAAAATTTGTCTTTTTCTATGAATGTCCAATTGACTCAGCACCAGTTATTAAAGATAATCCTTTTCCCCATAGCATCCCATTGTCACATCTGTCATAAATGGAACCCAGGTCTGCTTCTGAATTCTCTTTTGTTCTAGTGGCTGATCTTTTGTGACAAAGGCTTCCTATAACTACTGATATCTGGCAGCGTAACTCCTTGGGTTTTGCGAGTGGCCATTCTTGGTTCTGTGCATTTCCATACAGACTTTAGAATCAGATTGTCAGTTCCACCTTCTCCAAATAGTTTTCCTGAGATTTTGATTGCGTTGCACCCATAGACCAGTTGGGAAGAATTGACATCTTAACAATATTGAGTCTTCTAATCCATAAGCCAGTTATGGCTGTCCATTTATTAAAGACTTAATTTATTTCCTTCAAAACTTTGTGTTCTGTATAGAGATCTCTCCTATCTTTCACTTAGTTTTATTCCAAGGTGTTTAATGTGTGTTGTGTATACATGTAGAGAGGTGTGTGCAAGAACACATATAATATTATAAATAGTAATATTTATAAATTTCCTTTTTACTGGTTTGTCATTAGTGTATTGAAACCCAGTGTTTGTTGATACAGACCTTGTACTTGGCAATCTGCCTTCATCACTTATTCATTCTAAGAGTTTAACTATACACTACTTGGACTTTCTATGAATACAATCATGTTGTCTATAGATAATGACAGTCTTATTACCTCCTTTCCATTCTTCACACCAATTACTCTCTTTTGACATTTTGCTCTTGACAGTACCTCAGTATAATGATATAATGTTAAATACAAGCAGTGATAGAATACATCCTGTCTTATTCCTGATCTCAAGGAGAAGGCTTTCAATATTTCACAGTTAGGGAGAGGTTCTTTTGCAGATATTCTACCAGATTGAGGAAGTTTTCTTACCTTTCTATAACCTTCTTTCCTAGTCTTCTGAGAGTTTATTATTACTATGAATGACTATTGGATATTATCAAAAGTAAATGATTTTACCCCTTGCTTAGTTAAATGTAGTAAAATATCTTGATTTTTTTTTTGAATGTTAAAACAATCATTTATAGAGCAAACATTCTTTTCAGGTCTTATCCTTTTCATGTATAAGTGGATTTAGTTTGCTAAGGGATTTTTGCATCAGTGTTCATGAAAGAGACTCTCTGGTAATTTTCCTATCTTGTCATGTCCTCATCCGGTTTTGAAATCCAGGTCGTGTTGGCTCTACAAATGAGTCAGGCAGTGTTCCCTTTATTTCTATTCTCTAAAAGAGTGCTGTGTTTTATTTTTTATAAGACTGGAGTTACTTTTTCCTAAATTGTTTGAGATAATTCTCTGGTGAAGAATATGTACCTGGAAAGAGAGAAAGGAGGAGGGAGGGAGACAGAAAGAGACTTACCCAGTTTTTCTAGTTCTTTTCAGTGGAGAAAACGCTCCTGCCTTGTGGCTGGAAGCTGAATTCTCTGTCAGGCTCTCAAATTGAGCTTTGCTCAAGTGACTGAACGAATGAAATGTGAAGAGCCTGAACCCCAGCTTCATGTGTACTGCCAAGATGTAAGTCTGGGCTTCCCCTGGGGAGCAGAGGACAGGGGGGTTGGCAGAAGGATTGAGGGCAATTGGGCACATCAGACTAGGGTGTGAATTCTATCTCAGCAAGTTTACTCTTGGTTAGACCTCGAGCTAGTTACCAAGTTTATTTCTCTATCTATGAAATAGGGATGGGCTTCCCTGGTGGCTCAGGGGTAAAGTATCTGCCTGTAATGCAGAAGACAGGGTTCGATCTCTGGGTTGGGAAAATCCCCTGGAGGAGGGCATGGCGACCAACTCCAGTATTCTTGCCTGGAGAATCTCACGGACAGAGGAGCCTGGCGGGCTACAGTCCACGGGGTTGCAAAGAGTTGGACGTGACCGAAGAACTGAGCATACACAACACATGTGAAGTGGGTAGGGTGAGCCAGACCCTGAGGCAGCCCCCAGGAAACAGATGGTAATGAAGTTGCTATTGTTATTACTCAAATGACCGAACCTCAGTCCTTAGCATTTTGCAGACTGTCAAGGACCTAGAAGGGGTGAGGCTGCTGCCTGGCTGGTCTCCTGCTGCCAGAAAGAGGCTGGTCCCATCCCCCAGTGGGATGCCCTTCCCAGGCCATGAGTGGGTGTACTGTTGGACCGGGCAGCCTGTGGGCCTGTGCCAGGATCACACCAGGATCACAGCCCAGGCTATGCATGACCTCTGACCCCAACAGGCACCTGGGCCAGTGTCCCACCTCGTCCACTCCAGGTAGCGGTGCCGCTGTCTGGGGTTCGAAGTCCCACCTTCATGTAACAGCCAGTAACGTGGCCCTGTGGCAGCAACAGGGCTAGTTGGCACAGCTCTGCTAAATTCACACCTGAACTCCATTGGCCTTGAACTTGTGAGTCCAGACTATCAACTTTTTTTTTAATTGAAAGATAATAGTTTTACAATATTGTGTTGATTTCTGCCGAACATCTACATGAATCAGCCGTAGATATATGTATGTCCCCTCCCTCTTGACCCTCCCTCTCACCTCCACCCCATCCTCTAGGTGGTCACAGAACCCCGGTTTAAGCTTCCTGAGTCATACAGCAAATTCCCACTGGCTACCCGTTTTACATATTTGTTGTTCAGTTACTCAGTCATGTCTGACTCCTTGCAGACCTTTGTCAGCAAAATGATGTTTCTGCCTTTTAAAACACTGTCTAGGTTTGTCATAGCTTTTCTTCCAAGGAGCAAGTGTCTTTTAATTTCACAGCTACAGTCACTGTCCCCAGTGATTTTGGAGCCCAAGGAAATAAAATCTGTCTTGTTTCCATTTTTTCCCCATCTATTTGCCATCAAGTGATGGGACCTGATGCCATGATCTTAGCGTATGTTTCCACATCAACTGTATCAGCGCTTCTCCACCCTGGTGGCACTGTATAATCTCCTGGGGGGTATCAGTAATACCCAGGCCCCACCGCTGGGGCTCTCATCCAACAGGTCCAGAGTGGGGCTGGGACCACTGGCAGAGTTAAAGAGCAGACAGACCTGGTGATCGTAGCAAGCAGCCCACGTGTGCAGCCCACTGAGGCCGCAGGGGCCCAGGGCACCTTAGTCCAGGCTGGGAGGAGGGAACTCCTGGGTGGGTAATGACGGGGTGGTAGGCGGGGTGCCCTGGCTACTCTGCGGTGTGGCCCGACCCTGCATTCCCTCTGCAGAGCACAGCATGGCAGTGAGCCAGCATCTCTACCCAAACCAGGTCAGGACGGTGGGTGGAGTCCGGGCTGGGTGCCCACAGCCACCGTCACCCATGGCACGCTCAGCATCTGCCAGGGTCTGGGCACTTTACCTATGTCTCACCAGTGGCATCATCTACACTCCATGGTGATGACAGTGAGGCCCACGTGGCTGAGCTGAAGCTCCAGTACTTTGGCCGCCTGATGCCAAGAGCTGACTCGTTGGAAATGACCCTGATGCTGGGGAAGATTGAGGGCAGGAGAAGAAGGGGACGACAGAGGATGAGATGGTTGTATGACATCATCGACTCAATGGACATGAATTTAAGCAAACTCCAGGAGCTAGTAGTGATGGGCAGGGAAGCCTGACGTGCTGCCATCCATGGGGTCGCAAAGAGTCAGACACGACTGAGTGACTTACCAACAACATGGGTGAGGAACATCCCCACACCAAGGCCTGCGTGAGTCTCCCTGAGCCCTCCTCCTGGGGAGGCCTGTGTGCACAGAAGTCAGACAATGAGGCCCCTCCCCTGGGCTGCCCTTGGAGGGTGAGGAGAGGGGAGTGAAGCCTGCCCCTCTGACCCTCAGTCTCTGGAAGCCCAAATGCCATCTGGTTGTCCTGCAGAAACTATTTCTGCAAAATCCTGCCCAGTGAGAGTGGAGCTTTCCAGCCTCACCTCTGGGCGTTTACATATTCATGAACACATGTCTGCCATTAAAAGAAAATGGTGGTCATTTGACGCCCATATGTTCCCTTTCAAAACGACAGACTGATATTTATCCTCTGAAAAGAGTGAATTCTTAAACAGACGGCTGAACACACATCCTCCTGATTAGCAGAGAAAGGGTCCTCTAAATTAAACAGTTCTCTACGCAGCCCACTGACCAGTGGGTCCTCACTCCCTGAGTCAGGTGAAGACTCCACTCAGATTCAGGTACACCGAACATCGTGAAGCTTGCTTTCTTCTAATCTTCTATTTGGTGGCACCATATGGCACACAGGACCTGCCCGACCAGGGACTAAACCCATGCCTCCCGCAGTGGAAGCGTGGAGTCTTAACTGCTGGACTGCCAGGGAAATCCTTGCTTTCAATACACTGTGTTTAAATATATTGACAGGAAATTCACTAGTCTACCTTCTGGGCTTAAAAAACAGGCTTCAAAGACATGAGGGATTCTCTGTTGGTCTTCCCACGCGGCCTCGTGGCTGCTGGGAGCCCTCACGGGAAAAGAGAGACCTGGGGACTCTGAGACAGGATCGCAGCCCCAGCCTGGCCACTGGCCAGCCACTGCCCTGCTCTGCCCCCTTGGTCCCCGGCTGTGAAGGGAGGGGATTGCATTTGTAATCCACGAGCCTGGCCGCCCATCAGGAGCACCTGGGGAGCATGTGGGTCTGTTGGCCTTTTAAGTTCTTCAGTCTCGTCTGATCTTGCGGCCAGTTGACCAGCAAGGCCCTCTAGCTCCGACACGCTGCGTCTAGAGGGACAGTGAGGCACTCTGGGCTGCAAAGCACCCTGACCTGAGATCTGTGCCCCCTTCAGAGCCTGCCATGCTGTGATGACGACAGGTCTGGCCAGTCCCGGGTGCGTGCTCCGGATGATAACCACAGCTAACATCTGTTAAGCCCTTATGGAGAGCTGGATGCCGGCTGCACGTGGTTTTCTCACTTAACCCTCAGAACGGCCGAAGGGGCAACTACTATTATTGGCTTTGTGTGTGTGTGTTCGGTCCCATGGACTGTAACCCGCCAGGCTCCTCTGTCTATGGGATTTCCCAGGCAAGAATACTGGAGTGGGTTGCCATGCCCTCCTCCAGGGGCTTTTCCCAACCCAGGGATCAAACCTGCATTTCTGGCATCTCTTGCATTGACAGGCGGGTTCTTTACCACTGAGCCACCTGGGAAGCCGGTTCTTAGCTCTCTGTACAGTGAGGAAACCAAGAGATTCGGTAACTGGTATGAATTCAGGCTACAGGACTTCTAAGTGGAGGGTGGAGTCAGGGCTTGAACTTGACAGCTTGGCTCTAAGCCTGTGTCATTAACTACTCTGTTGTTCAATCCAAATCATGGGGCCTCCCTGAGAACACAAGGTGATCCAAGCTGGGAAATGACATTTCCCAGAGCAGCACACTGTCCCCTCCCCAGGCCAGGTGTCCCCCAAGTCCTGTTTCCCTGCCTTCCTAAAAGGTGTGCCCTGAGCATCCAGTTCCTTCTTAAATGGGTGGATCACCCATGCACTGTCCTTCTCCTTGCGACTCTGAAGGAGACTGTTCTGAAAAACGCCTGCTGCCTGCATGGGAAGTGTGAGTGATGGTATCACGAGTACATCGCTGGCGTCGGCAGCATGCATGTGCGGCTGCCGCCTCCCATCCCTCGGCCGGGCCCTTGTTGCTGAGCTGTATCCCTGCCCTTGGTCCTGCCCCTGGACTTGAGGGCACTCCTCCCCTGCCAGCCTCGTGAGAGAGCTTGTCTGGCATCTAAGGCCCCTTCAGTGCTTCTATCAGCTCCAAAAAGTTCAAGGAGTCTTTGTGCACATTATCATTCTTATTTTCTCATTAGATCTTTCCGAATCCCAATCCGGTCCCGTCACTTCAAGGCAAAATGATGGGGCTGGAAATGGAAACTGTGGCAGGTTTTATTTTCTTGGGCTCCAAAATCACTGTGAAGGGTGACTGCAGACCTGAAATTAAAAGACACTTGCTCCTTGGAAGAAGAGCTCTGACAGACCTAGACAGCATATTAAAAAGCAGAAACATCACTTTACCGACAAAGGTCTGTCTAGTCAAAGCTATGGTTTTTCCAGTAGTCATGTACAGATGTGAGAGTTGGATAATAAAGAAGGCTGAGTGCCAAAGAATTGATGCTTTTGAACTGTGGTGTTAGAGAAGACTCTTGACAGTCCCTTGGACAGCAAGATCAAACCAGTCAATCCTCAAGGAAATCAATCCTATATATT
Organism: Madoqua kirkii; assembly: GCA_006408675.1. Taxonomy (NCBI): domain Eukaryota; kingdom Metazoa; phylum Chordata; class Mammalia; order Artiodactyla; family Bovidae; genus Madoqua; species Madoqua kirkii. Next base: position 1,723 of record SJYC01078315.1, on the reverse strand, counting down.
CATTGGAAGGACTGATGCTGAAGCTAAACCTCCAATACTCTGGCCACCTGATTTGAAGAGCTGCCTCACTGGAAAGGACCCTGATGCTGGGAAAGATTGAGGGCAGGACAAGAAAGGGGCGCCAGAGGATGAGATGGTTAAATGGAATCACTGACTCAATGGACACGAGTTTGAGCAAACTCGGGGAGATAGTGGGCAGGGAAGCCTGGTGTGCTGCAGTCCATGGGATTGCAAAGAGTTAGACGCAAGTTAGCATGAGCAACAACAACACGCCACAATCAGACCAGCCCTGGTGTGGGAGTAGCCCCCGAATACAAATGTGTGTGGCTACACGTGCCCTTGAGGAAGAAAGGAAGAAATATTTAGCCAAGGAAACAGGCTTGAGATTGCTACTTCCGGGAGTGGGTGGTGGTAAAGAAAGGACAAAACTATAACATCACATGCCAACAATTCCTCTTTTGAAAAAGAGGAGCCAGCATTCCAAAGAAGGTCATTACTAACATGCTAGATGTCTGAATGATTTCAGGGACACACAGGCCCAACTCGATTTTTTCCCCCCATCTCATTTGTCATGAACTTGCAAGATGCCAGTGTCCCTTACCATCTGCAAGGCTAGTGAGAGGGGGCTGATCGTTGGGTCTTACAGGTTAAGGGCCATGACCTCATGGGGAGGCAAGGCATTGGGAGAGGGAAAAAACCTTTGATGTGTGTAGACCCTGAACTTTTTCTTTCTTGCCAACTTATTTCTCAAACATTGGAAAACAGATATCAAGGTCCTATAAAAGATAACATTTCATTAAAATGCAGGAGGCCAGGCTTGATGAAGCAAAGTGGGGGCTGAATTGGACTGAGAGAGGTTCCCATTCAGGTCAGTTTAAAAGCAAAAGCCTCTGGGACTTCCCTGGTGATCCAGTGGTTAGGCCACTGCACTTTGATGGCAGGGAACATGGGTTCAGTTCCTGATCCGGGAACTGGGATCCTGCAAGCCCCATAGTGCAGTCAAAAAATAGAAAAATAAAAGCAAAAGCTTCAAGGCGTACTTCAGAGAGTCCCTCTTCTGCTGTGGGCTTTCATAGAGAGTGGTAAAACTATTTCAGCAAAATGACCTTCAGCCAGGATGCATTAAATAAATTATGGTAACTCCGTGCTAGGGAATATGGTCCCACCTTTCTAAAGAACCAGAAATATCCACGTACTTACTGAAATGCAACAAGATCTATTGTTTTTTAATATAAACTTATTTTTTTTAATTGGAGGGTAATTACTTTACAATATTGTATTGGTTTTGTCATATATCAACATGAATCTGCCATGGGTATACATGTGTTCCCCATCCTGAACCCCCTTCCCACCTCCGTCCCCATACCATCCTTCTGGAAGATCTATTGTTTATGTTTCACACCTACCTTCTTTTGCATATTTTGAAATTTGATTTTGAACCTTGTGACTATATAACCAATTAAAAAACAAGTCACTAAAAAATAATAAAATCCATTTTAAAATACTGGGTTTATTCAAACCGAAGATATTTGCCAAAATGATCATTGAGGTTATCTCTGGAATTTGGGAACAATTCCCACATTCTTCTTGGAATGTTTCTTTATTTTTTAAAATAATAAACATGTGTCATTTTGATAAATGGAGCTTTTAAAGATTGCTAAATAAAAGACGAGGAGTTTAAGAACACTTCCTGAAGAATATTAGTAAATGAAACAAATGTGGT